>JAXQQM020085338.1:0-26760 GCA_034641835.2 Pinus albicaulis | reverse complement strand
ATCCTTGTCTTGTATTGGACACTTCTTTCCTGATTCCCAACAACCAAACTCAATCAAACAAACAAACCCTGAGCCCCATAACTAGCCTAACATTGAAACATTGAGCTTCAAAGACATATGCTTTGGCAAATATAGAGAGATCCCTCTCTGGACCTAGGAGGGCTAGATCCTAAGGTCTGAAAGTGGTTCTGATGTTGTCTCATCTTTTGGTCTTGCCAATCTGGCCAAAAAATGGGAACCCCAACATAATGGCGACTCCACTGGGGAATGAATGAGTTTCATCTCACTACATCTAGAACTTCAGAAACTTAGAACTCTGGTTAGGTTGACAGTAAGTCACTTCTTTCTTGAATCGACCTCCATTATTGAATATCCACCATACTAGAGGTCTGAAAGGGGCTAGCCTCCAAATCTCATCTTTTCGTAGGCATTATATCTGTAAATGTCCACTAATCTCCGGGTTGGTTTGTTGTTTTATAAGACTTTAAAGCAGATGGTGCCTGCAGCACCGGTGGTGATGTATCCCCTGAAATACCTCAAACCTTTCCACTTGGCGACTCCATAGCTCCCAAACGTTAAAAGACTCCACTGGTGTCCAGTAGGCCTGCTGATCATCTTGGTTTCGCATCAGACTCCACTGGGAGACCAAACCCAAAACATAATGAAGACTCCACTGGGAGACCAGCCCTGAGACAATATCAACCACAATAGAAGTAACAAGTAGGGTTAAGCTACTTAGTTCAAGAACAACATTCTGGCTCACAGAACCATTCATACGAGAGCTTGCCCTGATCTAAACCCACATGAAATAGTTGATAATCCTGAGCAAATCCTCAAGAGAACACCTGTAAGTAGGAGATCAACTATTTCCACCAACATTCATAGAGCTAATTCTGCACCAGAAGATCTTGCAGCTCTATTAGACCCTTTCTTCGACCTAGACCTTCAAAACAGATTACCTAGAACTAGGTCATTCAATCATCTGCATCAAAGACTCAACTCACAAGACACCATCTAATCAAAGGGTCAAAACACTAGGGACAGTGAAACCCCTCCTTCCACACCACCTGATTTTCACTTCCTTCAAAACTTGGGGCTCTCCCACCCTAGATCTGCTCAGCAGACTTCTGTTGGTCCTAATATCCCTGTCATCCAAATACCAGCTACTCAAGCCAACCCTATACCTCATCAGAACATTAACATGGAAGCTTGGTATGCACCTTTACTTTTACCTCAACCCCTGTTACCCTTGCCCAATGATTATCAGTCAAAAATCCCACACTTCACTGCTAAAGAGTCCATAACAACTCAGCAACATGTAGATAAGATGGAGGATTCTTTTGATTATATGGAAATTGATGATGAAACAATCAAAATGAGAATCTTTTCCCAAAGCTTAGGGGGTGAGGTCAAGAAATGGTTTAAAGGATTGCCTCCTGGCAGCATTCAAGATCTCCCTGCATTATACCATACCTTTATAAACAAATGGGAGGTTAGAGCAAACCCTCGCCATCTCCTAGCAGAATACATGTCCCTTAAGAGGAACGTAGGAGAGAGTGTGCATGATTACACCACTAGATTCAACAGCATTTATAATGCTCTCCCTCCACACATGAAGCCTCCTCAAGGTATGGCCCTAGCTAAATACCTTGAGGGATTTGATGCCGACATGGCCTATGAGCTTAGGGATAAAGATTACACCACCCTGGAAGACATGCAAAAAGGAGCCATAACCATAGAAGCAAACTTAATAGAAAAAAGGGCAAGACTGAGAGCTGAGAAGAGGGTAATATATAGGGATGACAACGTAGCTTCCACCTCTGATCCAAACTATGATAGATTATCTAAAAATGTGGATAAGCTACAACAAATGATTGAGAAAATGGTTGTCACAGTTAGTAACCAAAACAGAAATAAAAACCAAAACCAGAACTTTAGAAGAAACAACAATGCCACTCCCAACAGACAGAAAGAATCAGATCAACAAGTTATTCCCCCTTTCCAAAACTTTCTAGATGAGGATGAGGGAATCATAGAAGAGTCTGAAGGGACTACAATAAACATGTTTGAAACAGAAGACTCAATCCTAAATTATGATTCAGAAGAAGACTAGCCTTCCACCACCGGTTGTGATGAGGAGTGGTTTGAGTCTGAGGATTATAGATTAGGATTTGAAAACGCCATGTTGCAAATCAGGGAACAATATGAACTTAGGAGCAAGAAAAGCCAAGACCCTAAGGTATCCATCACAAAGACTGATAAAACCTTCAAAGCATCCGCCGGCAGAAGCAACAAAACAACAACAAAGTCAGTAAACATAAGGAGAAGGACAACCAAACAATGAAAAACGAAGTCAACCAACTGCCAGCATTTTGAACACTTCAATATGGCCATACAACCGTTCCAAACCTTGTACATAGTGAAAAATCACAAGCTGATCTAGCTACTAAAGCAGTAGAAGAAATAAAACAAAGTCAAGTGTTTCCAAGATGCAACCCACTTTAATTTAGAGAGTGAGATTGCGAAAATTAGAATCTATGTACCATTATCTGAGTTGGCCACTCAGGATATATATAAAGGCCAGATTTTGAAAGCATTAAATCTGAGTGTAAATAGTGACACTGTAAATCTGAGTGATGATCAACCCGCCCTGCTGTTTGGTCCAAAGATTGAGGGAAAGTTTCAGGAAGGGGTAGTTCCACCTTTTTATATTAGTCTCAACATTCATGACAAGATCTTGCACAATGCAATGCATGATTCTGGAGCATCTCACAACTTAATGCCCAAGGTAGTGATGGAGAGGCTAGGCCTAGAAATTACCAGACCCTACAAAGACTTATATTCATTTGACTCTAGTAGAGTAAAATGCCTAGGCCTCATCAAAGACTTATGTGTGAGTTTAACCCAGATTCCTTCTAAATGTATGGTCATGGATGTTGTGGTGGCAGATGTGCCACCTAAGTATGGCATGCTATTGTCAAGATCATGGGGAGCCAAACTGCAGGGAACAATGCAGATGGATGGCTCATATGCCACTATCCCTATATTTGGCCAACGTATAGGACTGCATAGAGAGTCTCAGACGAAATTTTTAGTCAGTAGCCCCGAGAAACCTGAAAACTCACTGTTATACTCTGTACATACAGAAATAGACTCTTTCATTCTCTACAATGACCAATCCTCAGAAGAGCCTGGATTAGATAATGGAAATACAAACATACAACCCATGGATTTCAACATAATGGCTACTCTAGAAGAATACGATGAAGCTGGGGACAGACCACTTCGCCTTTAGATTGGCTGTTTGTTGCTGATGGTGGACAGCAACCTGCTTCAAACAGTCAAATTCATCCACCTGGCAACTCCACACTCCCTATGATCCAAAGACCAAATGACTCCACTGGTGAAGGACACTGAACTGGTTGAGGAGAAGCAGTAGCCTTCTTTGCAAAAGCATGAATCCAAACATGGACAGAGATGAAAAGTATGATGCTTTGTGCGATCAATTAATTGAATTAACAGAAACGTTTGGTGAAATGCTAAAGATGCACATGGCCAATATGAATACATATGATGACTATTTCGAGCAGCCTATGCATCTTTCAGAGCAAGAACAAACTCAAGACCGAGAAGATGAGCAAGACATGTATGATGTTCAAGAATCTATAGAAAATGAGGAGGTTAGTGATCAGGAACTGCCTGATTGCTTACCTATGCCTTGTGTTATGCTGACCAAAGAACATCAGGACCTATTAGTAAAGGCTGATAAGGAAAGATGCCTTGAGGAAGCAGAAGACTACATAGAAGAGGTAGAATCTGGTGTGGAAGATGAGGCTCAAGAAAGCATCCAGCCTCCAAATCAGCTAATACAAGATAAAGAGGACTGCTGTGCTTCTGTCCATGATGAAAGGGAAACCCCTCTTTTGACAAAAGAAGAGGTTGAGCAGATATTAAATCAGCAGTCCACCTCTGAGGCCTTCTATAGAAAACACGCTCCTGCTCAGTCATTATTTGAGTTCGATGATTTAGATTCATAGGACTCCTCTATGGATCAGAGTAAAGGAAGATCTGCTGAGAAACCATTTCATCTGATTGGTAACACTACTTACATTCCTGATTCTCCCATCTTTGATCTATCTAATGATGATGTTTCCCAAATAGAAGTAGATTTTGCTGAGCCATCATTAACATATTTGTGGGAGGACAATCAGTTCCATCAACTCCAGAGAAGCAGTGAAACCAGTTAGCCTATATATGATACTGATGGGGAGAGCTATGACAGTATAATAGTAGAAGAAGATTCTCTGAGTCTTCATTCTGCTTCACCACAGATCATCAGTGAGACTAGAAACCAATAGTTTTTCTTTTCAGAAGACGAGGAGGAAAGCAAAGAAGAGATTTTGGAGCAAAATGTAAGCAAAGAGCTTTCTCTTGAAAAAGAGGAAGCAATGGACCAAAACCCTGCTCAAGAATACATAGATCTTCTCACAGAGCTTAGCACCTCAGAGAAAAATATATCAGAGCTCCAGGAGGACGACACTGCCATATATGATGAGTCCTCTAGTTCAGAAGATGAAGAAGATTCTCTTCTTCAAGAGAGTCTTATCCTTGATCCAGTGGAAGAAGAGGAAGTCCTGGTTGAAGCCTGCTTTCCAGATATTCATAACCAGGTATCATTTCATGATCCTTATGCACATTTCCTGCATATACTTGAAGAAGGATCAAGGGTATTTTTGAGCAGCATGTTGCAAATAAAGAGAAAATTTTTCAAGGCTGCTGTTATGGAACAAGAAGAGTGGGAGCTGCCCTGCCTATCCAACATGCTCAAGGAATTCAGCAAGAAGGACCAGCCATGGGATCATTTGATGGACTGGTTACATTGGAAGACAATGTTTGTAAGTTAGACCTGTAAATATTTCAGTAAAGTAGGGTAGGTAGGAAAAGCTCAATAAAGCTCAGTCTATGAGCATGTAGTTAGTTGTTTCAATTCCTATCTTAGAATGTAGAGAAGAAACCTGCTAGACAATCTAATCCTAGCAGGTAGTAGTGTAGGTAGAGAAACATATGAGGCCAACAGTTTAACCTGGTCTCATGGAGAAATAATGTTAGATTTAGAATAGGTTGTTTTTGTTTTAAAAATAAAATGATGTAAAGGGTCTGCTAGCTCAAATGCACCCTTGAAGAAAATTGTTAGGATTGTAGTATGGGTAGGTAGACTGGTTGGGAATAATGTTTCTGCTGATGTAACATATTCATATTGTGGCAGCTGATCAAAGAAAGGGATGTGCCAAGCAACAGGCAACTGGTCTACTCCAAAGATCACTTCTGGTTTCTTGAATCCTTCAAGAAGAAGCCATCCCCATGTGGAGCCACTGTTAGCCCCCCTATGAAATTCTTGACAAGCAAGCTGGGGGGCTATGTCATTTCGGAGACCTTCAAGGAATGCATCTCTCTTGAAGACACATCATCCTAGAGGTCTCTATGTGCTTTTCCTTATACAAATCCCCTCTACTGTTTCCCTAGCTCAAAGCCTTCATTTACCTCTTGTACCCCTGCAAAATGTCACTTTTCCCTTTTTTCTCCTTCTGTCAAAGTGTCTATGCTCCCCTATATTTCCCCCCTATTAACCCCCCCCAAATCCCCTCTAAAAATCCCTACACCCTTTGTTTCCCCATTCCCCCCCTTCATCTCCCTATCGTTACCCTTTGGGCCTCAAAATACATTAGAAAGGGGTTAAAAACCCACTTCCGATCTTATAATAGGCCTAAGCCCCCTTCTCTGCTAGCCCAGCGCCTTTCCGCTCCATATGGCCTGGCGCCGTGACCAAGGCTTTTTCCCTACGAGGGTTTTTCTCTGTCCGTAGAGTCAAACCATGGAGCCCCCGCAGTTGACTCCTCAGGATATGGGATGACTCAAATCAACTGTTGTTATTCACTACGGGGGGTCACTCCAAAATTCCCGTGCCCATACACCTTGGCCCCCCGCAGTCCATCCCCACCATCTGTTTTTATCCCGCAGATCAACGGCTCACGGTCCATTCATTTCGGGGGTGTTCCTGACCTTCAATCTTGATTGATCGGACGATCCTAGTTGACCCCGCTGCCTCCGTCGTTTTCCACGTTCAAATCCTAGATCGCATCTCCGTCGTCCATTCGCCCGACAGATCGACGGAGCGGAGCCCATCCACCCTGTGGTCCCCGCTGCACTGTTCATAAACCGTCGGTTTATTCCGCACTGCCTATGTGCAATTGGTGGTTTTCCCTCTTCGTCCAGCGATTCCACTCAGCGCCTGACACGCGTCCTTCTGTACGATTCCCAAACCACTTTTCCCACCTGTTAAAGTCATCCCCCGCGCATTATCTGTCGGACGTGGGCACCCAGCGAAATGATCGTCGACCATCCGATCTGGGACGGGCCATCCAATGGCCATCGCCCGCTCAAGATGCATGAAGTCTAATGAAGTTGCATGCGCAATAGATCATGCCATGGCCCACCGTCCGTCGTCCTCCGTCGTTGATCTCCACCATGATCAACGATCCAAATCCGTCTACCCGCTGTTGACCTTTCCACCGTCGCCGTGGCCTCCACATCATCCGTCCATGTGTCTTCACCGTACGCCAGGTCATCCCCACGTGTACCCTCCGTACAATCTCCCCATCCATTCATTTTGATTCATCCAAAAGGGCCATTTTCAATGCTTTTCGTTGAAATTTCACCTGCGACTACATTCCGCCACCTTTCTCCATGCCATGCATATTTCACCATAACCTTGCATATTTCTACCATGTCACCAACCTGCGCGTCCACCCTCATCATCCCGCTACATCCATCGCCCCATCCATTGTTGTCTTCACAGATATTGTGTTGTTGCAGGGTTTTCAACGGTAAATGACCGCCATGATGCACGATCTCTGTCATAGTGACAGAGGGATCAATGAAGACCAGGTGTATAGGTTATATTCAGAGCTTGATGTTACAGGAAGCGTCTAGAGGGTTGCTTGCACCATTAATTCATCAAAGGACAGATTTTAAAACTTTACCAACCCTCTGGCGCCTTTGAAGCTCGAAATTCATAGACAAGGTCAGCAGAGAGCTCGAGGCAAGAAATGGAAGACTCATAAGCTTCCGCAGGGATTTTAGCAGGAAAAGTATGAAGTTGAAGACCCCGTGGATCGCTTAGATCGCTTATACGGTCCAATGGACAGAGATATAATATTATCAGGGGTTTCGTATCAGCAGAGCGTTCTTCCATGAAAGGACGTGGTACACATCATTGTTTCAGTCTACATCGTGCCCGAATGAATATCTACGCCCTTTCAGCAGTCCTACATCGTCAGGGAGCATTTTTTACACAATATGGATACCCTAGCATCATTATTTCACTAGTTTTTCCAGTCAACAGAGAATGCCAATAGTTCTGCAGCCAGAGTACCAGAAGTAATTGCACAGATTTAAAGCAGAATGGGTTGCGGCCTTCCTCCTCTTCTAAGCATTAATTCTTCATTTAATTCTTCACCTACCATCTTCTGCTCTGTTTTTTCCTATAAGAATCCAGAAGAACACATTGTAAAAGGTTGTTGCTTAGTTGTTCAGCTGTTGCTGTTAGAGGGATTCTGTTTGACTGTTAGAACAGTCTTGGGAGGGAGTTACAGAGTAGTTTGTATGTAATAGGCTGGGAGGAGAAAGTTTGGATTGTATTAGCCATTGAGCTTACTGTATATGACTGGTTTTGCACCAATTAATCAAAGCATATTTCACAGGATCTTGGTCTATTACTATCGGTGATGTTTTTCCTAACTCTGTTTATTACATTTTCATACTGTTTCATGTTCTTCTGGTAGGCAACAGAAGTATAGCATAGGATTCACCGTTGTTAGGTGCCCTATGTTCCTGCTCTCTCTACCTTTAATGTTTTCTGCTTTATGTGATCTAAGAGTGAATTCATGTGGTTTAACCAGCGTAGTGGATGTTATTGCCTACTGGCTGATGTATGAACTTAGGGGTTTGCTGCTTGGATGTTTCTTTGTCAAATCTATCTCTGTTTTTTCCCTTGGAGTTGCTAAAGCAGACCTGGAGTTAAATGACCTCTGGTCCAATCTATAAGCAGCCCCTTTTTCCCTCTTTGAGAGTTGCCTTTGAGTATGTCCAAGAAGGTCTGGAGTTAAATGACCTCTGACCTGATCTATAGACAGAAATATGGTTGTCTTTCCTTCTGTCACCTTCTTTCCTTAATGTTACATCCCATCATCTATCTAAAAAATCCTTTAGTGTAGATGACTTGCCCTGTGGAAGCCTTGGCTAGTTGTTGCATGTAATTTCCTTTCATGACTCCATAGCCCAATGGATGGCACTTTCTTGACCTATCCCCTTTGCTGAAGCTTCCTGCTGCTCTGTTCCTTTTCTCCCATTACTTTCTCAGTCTATGATCTCATGACAACCCAGCAACCAACCAACCAAATCATTTAAAACCCCCCTTTGTGCTTCATACCTAGCCTAACATCTCATTTTGAGATCTCAAAGATACATCATTCTTTTCTTTATTGGAGAGATCCCTCTCCGGGTCCAGGAGGGCTAGATCCTAGGGCCAAAAAGTGGTTCTGATGTTTTCTCATCTTTTGGTCTTGCCAATCTGGCCAAAACATGGGAACACCAACAACAGGAATGATTTTTCAATACATCAACAATATAGACATGTGTAGAAATAGTATGGACGTAGCCATATGTTTATGAATAGTCTACTGTATAAATGAATAACAAAATTCCTCGCAGCCTGGATGGTAGAAACTAGATCCAGGGTCTTGATTTCCACTTCTCGAACTAGTATGATTCTATCCATGTGAATGAATGTGTCGAAGTCAAACATGGTAGAAACCACTTGATTACCACTCAATAATGTGAACTATTAACAAGTGTGAGAGTAACCACCAGTAATTTCAATGGCCCTCAAAGTACTGAGTACAATCCATGAAATGTGAATGAATGAGCTGAAGTCGAACATGTCACAAAATCATTCAATCGAAGGTCAATGATGCAACCTGTCATCGAAGGCGAGAAACCTGCCATTGAGGCATGTAGATTTCAACTTACTGATGATTTCTAGATCGACTTCCTAGATAATGAGCTGTCGTCGATAGAAAGTGATCCGTCGTAGGCAAGCCCACAACATGAAATCATAGATCAAGTTTTAAAGAAATATATTGGCAAGGACTGACTCAGGGATGGTCAAAATGGAAGAAAAATATTTTTCAGATGAATGGTTTGTTTGGATTGTCCTCTTGAACACATAACGACACTGCAGATGGCTTGGTGACAATTGACCTAAAGCTAATACCCAGAAACCGGCTAAAGACTTTCAATATGGTTTGATTAACTTGTTAGGCAAAGGATTTTCCCAACCAGGGAAAATTTTAAGAACCCCCCTAAATTTATATATATAATAAATAGGCGAAAATAAAACAGTTTTGAGTCATCTCTCTTTGGAAACTTTGGTTCAGATTTTGAACATGTTTGAACCTTAATTTCTATCCTAATCTATCTACTGATAAGCCAAGATTAAACAGTTTGGAAAATCAAATTCACTACCCTATCAGCAGAAAATTGAAAACTAATTAGTCAAGATTAAACAGTTTGACTAACTAGAAGTGTGTTTTGTAGGAGTGGCATTTAAGCTTGCACACTTTCAGATTTATTTCTCTTTTTGGCATGGGGTTGTGCCTTTCTTGTTTTTCATTTCTGCCCTCTTTTCTTTCTTTCTTTGTTTTTGTATTTTTTGATTTTTCATAACTTTGAATGCAATGATGGATGAAATGTTTACAATGGAAAAAGAAAAAAGAAGGCTTAAAAACATATCATGAATCAAGAGAAGTAATGCTTGAGCATCCTGCCATTGACAGGACCCCCAAACAAATATGTTCCATCCAGCTCTTGTAAGAAGAATGCATTGTTTCCAGCAATTGAATGAATAGAGTAAGGGCCAAGCCATAGATTGTCAAATTTACCATGCTTTCCCTTGTCTTCTCTCTTTGAGTCCCACTTTAAAACTTTTTCCCCAATCTTGAAATTGCTGGCCTTTGTTCTTCTGTCAAAAAGCTTCTTAATGATGTCCTGTTTCTGCAATGTTTTGTTGTACACTTCCTCTCTGATTTGCTGAAGATGAATGGTCTGATTTATTCTTCTGATCATGTCATTATCTTCAGTCTGCAATTCTTGGATAAACTTCATAACTGGTACACCAAGGCTATTTGGAAAGATTGCATATGTACCATACACAAGCTGAAAAGGCGACATACCAATAGATTTCTTCAAAGTTAATCTGTCAGCCCAAAGTGCATGGATCAGCTTTGTGTGCCAAGACTTCTTGTTGTCCTCCAACAGTTTCTTTATTATGTTCACTAAGATTTTGTTGGAAGACTCTGCAAGTCCATTACCTTGAGGGTAATAGGCTATGGAGTGTCCCAAGGTTATCTGATATTTGCGACAGAATTCCACCATTTTCTTTGATCCAAATGCTGCTGCATTATCTGTGATGATCTTGGTAGGGCAGCCAAATCTGGAAAGGATATTGGTTTCTATGAACTTTATAATCACTGAATCATTGGCTTGCCTACAAGGAATGGCTTCTATCCACTTAGTGAAATAGTCTGTGGTAGTAAGGATCCATCTATGCTGGGCAGAAGATGAGGGATGGATTTCACCTATGAAGTCAAGTCCCCATTGTTGAAAAGGAGCTTCAACAGTGATTGGATGCAGAGGAAGGGGTAATAATTTTCTCTTGCCCTCAAACAATTGGCATTTATGGCAAGTAGTTGTCATTTTGTGTATATCAGAAAAAAGAGTAGGCCAATAGAAACCAACCCTCAAAATTTTGTTGGCTATTGAATTCCAGTATAAATGGCCTCCACACTCTCCTTCATGAAATTCCTGCTTAACCTTCTCTGCATCAAACTCAGGCAAACATTTAAGCAATATACCACTAGCATTTTTCCAATAAAGAAACCTATCTACAATGCAATAGTTTACTGCTTTCAGTTTTAAGAACCTTGCCTTTGTTTTCGACAAACCAGGAGGTGTATTTAAATTAAGCAAAACATAAACGATATCAGCATACCAAGGAGAATTCATAAAATGGTTTTCAATAATGGGAGTTGAGAATTCTTCTTGGCTGTCCAAAGCATTAATCATATTAATATCAAGAACTTAAAAATTGGATTCAGCCATTAATCTAGCTAGACCTTGGCCTTTGATGAGTTTAGTGGGTTTTATCTCTAAATCATATTCGAGAATAACAACAATCCACTTACCTCTCTTACCATCTGGGTCCTGTGTTAGAATGTCTTTAACCATCGAATTAGGGACAAAGGCAATGATGTGTGAGTGAAGGATGTATACTCTGAAGTCTTTCAATGCTTTAACCAAAGCAAAAGCTTGCTTTTCCATAATATTATACTTCAAAGGGGCATCCCTCAATGCCTTGCTAAAGAATGCAATAGGTTGCTCTTGTCCTTGTGGATTTTTCTGTAAAAGGACAGCAGCAATGGTATGTTCTGATGCAAATGAGAAGATGTAAAAATCTTTTGAAAAATCAGGGCTTATGAGAACCGGTGTTTTGGTTAATGCTTGTTTCACCAGCTCAAAGGATGTCTTAGCTTCCAAGGTCCATTTTATCCCTTGCTCCCTCTTCAACATGTTTGTGATATTTCTAAGGAGCTCTGCCAAGTTAGGGATGAACCTTCTCAAAAAGTTAATCTTTCCAATGAAAGACTGCAACTCTTTGATATTTCGAGGCTGAGAGATTTGCAATATAGCCTCAATCCTCTTTGGATCTATCTTTATACCCTCTTTTGAAATAATGTGTCCAAGAAGCTTAACTTCTTGGAGACCAAATAGTGTCTTCTTAGGGTTTAAAGATATTCCAAACCTTTTGCACTTCTCGAAAACTTTTCTCAAATGTTCTAAATGTTCTTCATCTGTTTTTGAAAACACAATGACATCATCTAGATAGATAATGATGAAGAAGCCCAATTCTTCCGAGAATTCTATGTCCATGGCTCTCTGAAAGGTTGCTCCAGCGTTCATTAGACCAAAAGGCATCTTCACATACATGAAAGTGCCCCATGGAGTAGTGAAAGTTGTCTTTAATTGATCAACAGGGTGAACTAAAATCTGATTATACCCTGAATAGCCATCAAGCAACGAAATCCTCCTAGACCCCACCACCCTTTGTAAAATGTGATCCATTTTTGGTAAAGGGTATTTATCCTTTAACGAAGCTTTGTTTAAGTCTCTAAAGTCTATACAAAGCCTGATTTCTCCAGTCTTCTTCCTAACGGACACCAGATTAGATACCCACTCATAATATCTAATAGGGACAATAATGCCAGCATCGTGCATCTTCATGATTTCCTTCTTAACCAATGGCAACTGGACAGGGTTTATTCTGCGCAGTTTCTGTTTAAATGGTTTTTGGTTTTCTTTAAGAGGGATTTTGTGCTGTATTATTTCAGTGTCATAGGATTTGAGATCTTCGTAACTCCAAGCAAAAACATCAGAAAATTCTTTGAACAGCTCTATGTATTTGAGTTTAATGTGAGCTGGCAAAGTTTTGGACGATTTGATCATTTTCGGTTTTTCCTCACTGCCTATATTGCACTCCTGTACTTCAGTCTCTACAGGTTCCAGTTTTGGTTTATTGGCCACATCGTTAAAATCGAACAACTCCTCTAAAGGAGTTAGACCACTCGGCAAATTTTCATCTTTAGAATGCAGAGTTTGTAATTCTTCCGTTTCTAACTCTGCACTTAATTCTGTTTTGTTCCTAAGTTCGCTAGACAATAGGTTAGTATTGGCAGGTTGAGGAGACGATTCTTCTTCACCAAGAAAGTTTTCTTCACTGCAGTCTGTATCATAATCTGAATCAGAACTGTGCAGTTCGAACTCATTTCTGAATTGCATGAAGTCTTCTATTTGTTTGTCATTGTCAAACACTTGCCAATATTTTTCGTTATCAGGCACTGCCGGTCTAAATTTTATCGGAGTTGTGTTGTCTCGAGTCTCATATGGCGTTAGACATGTCCTGGCCGCAAAAGCTAAATTGTGGGCCATAATGTTCTTTTTCCTTGGGATGAAACTCAGGTTTGACTCCTCAAATGTTGTCAACAAATCCATGACATCATTCCGATAGGCTCTAAGTCTGGGATGATTTGCATTATACTCCCCATTGACTTGCCTAATGATTAACTCAGAATCCCCGTACACATTAATTCTTTTGGCTCCTAATTTCTTCAAGAGATGCAAGCCTAAGAGAAGGGATTCATATTCTGCTATGTTGTTGGAACACTGAAAGTTTAATTTGCATGAGATGCATTCTGTGTGGTTGTTTTCAGTGTTAATGATCCAAACCCCTGCACCAGCATTATTTCTAGTTCATGACCCATCAAAATACATACTCCATAAAGGACTGTCTTTGGTTTCGTCTGTTTGGCGATTGTCCTTTTTAACTATGGTGCCTTCTGACTGTTCATGATTAGCAACACCCAATTGAATTTGTTTTGACTCCTCAAATTCTTCAATAGATTGAGGGATGATGTCAGAAATGTTAGGGGTATTTTCTGGGTTGTTAAGTCCTAAAAAAAATGGACTCATAACCGGTAAATCAAGACCTATGCTTTGTTTACTAATGTTTTCACATGTGGCAAACTGTTTGGACACTTCTGCGTTATTATACTCTTCTTCCTTGTCGGCCTTTAATTCTGTTAAAGTGACTTGCTCACTAGGAGTTTCATTGTTAAACATGATAACAGAATCAAGGCCTGTATTGACAGAATATATAGGGGAGTTTCGTGGTCTGTCTTGACTTGTAACCGTGTATTGCATATGAGACTCCCTGTAAAGTCTTCTGGTCTGATTGAAAACCGGGATGGTCGCATATGTCATGTCCATCTGCATAGTCCCCTATAACTTAGCTCCCCAAGATCTTGATAAAAGCATTCCATACTTTGGGGGAACATCAGCCACAACAATGTCCATGAGTAAACATTTGGCTGGAATCTGGGCTAGGTTAACACAGAGGTCTTTGATCAATCCTAGACATTTTACTCTATTTGAGTCAAAGGAGTATAGGTCTTTGTAGGGTCTGGTAATTTCTAAACCAAGGCTCTCCATCACAGATTTAGGCATTAAATTATGAGAAGCCCCGGAATCATGCATAGCATTGTGTAGAATTTTGTCATGAATGTTCAAACTCACATAAAAAGGAGGAACTGGTCCTTCTTGAAACTTCCCTTCAATCTTAGGGCCAAAAATCAACTCTGGTAGGTCGTCACTAAGATTAACTGTATCTCCATTTTCCTCTATATTTAAAGCCTTCAAAATTTTGTTCCTATATACATGTTGGGCAGCTAACTCAGTTAATGGAACAGAGATTTTGATCTTTAAGATTTCCTGTTCAAGGCTGAAAGGGGTTTGATTCTTTGAAGCACTTGTTTCAACCTTATTAGCTGTCACTCTGTCAACAATTACAGCTTGCTGATTTGTTTTACTTGACACAACTATTGTAGAAGGAGTACTAGCTGAAGTGTTAGTACTGCTGATGTCTTCACTCTGTTTTTCAGAATTTTGAGTGTTTTTCTCCTTATCCTTATCAGAATTAACAGCCATTGTTTTGTCTTTTTGTTTGGTTGTTTTGGGTTTAGCTGCGGTGCTGCTTTGAGAGGATTTGTCAGAGGTTTTGGTGTTGGGGGCTTGTTGATTGGTCTTGCTTCTAAGGTCATATTCTCTTTGAGGTTCTATGACGACATTTTCCATGTCCTGATAATAATTTTCATTATCATCTCTTTTGTTGTCGTAAGGTGTGTAAAGACCTTGTTTATTATCATAATGAACCTCAAAGTCATCATCCTCTTCCCCAAACATGTTGATATCCTCTTCCTCTATTATGTCTTATGTTTCTTCAACCTCACTTACATAGTTTTGATGAAAGGGAGGGGTGATCTGTTGATCATCATCCCTAGGTCTGTTTGGAGGTTGGTTCCTTCTAACATTCTAATTCTGGTTCCTATTTTGAGGAGCAGTTTGATTTTGATTTTCTTGTGCTCTCTTAATTATGCTCATCTCTTTCATCATTTCTTCCATCATTCTCTCCATCTTTGAGCTTGAAGTGGAAGGGGTGGATTCCTCTCTAAAAGATACTCTCTTCTCGCTCTTCATTCTTGCTCTTTTCTCCATCAAGTTTACTTCCACAGAAAGAGCACCCCTTTGCATGTCTTCAAGAGTTGCAAAGACTCTTTCTCTAAGTGAATATGTCATGTCTGGATCAAACCCTTCAGGAAATTTTTTTAAAGCTGAGCCCTGAGGAGGTTTTAGTTCAGGGGAAAGTGGATTATAGACGATGTTAAATCTGGTACAATAAGATTGAACACTTTCCCCAGGGTTCCTATGGAGATTTTTATAGTCAGCAAGGACTTGGAGAGGATTCTTCCTCACTTCCCATTTGTTTAAGAATGCTTGATGGAAGGCTTGGAGATCGTTAATACTATGGGGGGTTAAACCTTTAAACCATTTTCTTACTTCTCCCCCCAAACTTTGAGCAAATAGTCTCAACTTGACAGAATCATTATCAATTTCATTTCTGTCAAAGTAGTCATTCATCTTGTCCACATGTTGAGATGTTGTTATGGTATTACTAGCATCATATAATGGAATTTTGGACTGATAGTCCTGTGGAAGATTGGCTAATGGTACAGGAAGGACTAAGGGAGCATACCATGCTGCCATGATAGGTGGTGGATTTACAAGAGGAGGTGTGGGTTGAAGAGGAGTGGTTTGAACAGTGGATGAAGGATGAACAGAAGTGGATGGAACAACAGTAGACTGCTAAGCTGATCTTGGATGAGAGACACCTAAATTATGAAGGAAATGTAAATCAGGAGGTGTTGTTTCCCTGCTACCAGGATGTTAACTTGTTTCAGGAGATAAAAGTGAAGATTCAGAGTCTAAATGGATTATATCATCAAATGACCTAGTCCTAAATGGGTTCACTAAGTCAATTTGTGATTGTTGCAGAGCTGAAAGATTTTTGGGGACTGAATTAGCTCTCAAGGGTGATCTGAAAACAGTTAATAATTTAACCTTAGGAGACTTCCAAAGGATACTTTCTGGATTATCAACTATCTCAGGTGGGTTAGGGTCTGGATGGGCTCTAGTGTGAATCTTTTTAGAAGCCACTATGCTATGTTGTTTAGACCTAAAACAAGAGAAGTTCAACCGGATATGACAATCTTAGAGAGGTTCACCAATCTGTTTTACGACTTCAAATCCCACAGTCCTCTAACTGAGTTTGAATGATTTTATAATGATAAGGGTTCTTCCCAGTGGAGTCTTAAGGTCTGTTCAGGATTGTGGAGTCGCTAGGTGGAAAGTTCAGAGTTTTTTCAAAGGAGTACACTGTCCACCACAGTGTTTGTGAAGCATTCCTTTCAAGGATATCTCAAAACACAACAAACTCTAACCAGAGGTTGACTGGGAGGGCATTCACCAGATATGTCACCCCCAAAAGAGGATGAGACCCAAAGGCTACCTGGCCCTTTCCAGACTCTGTCTAAGAGTATAAAGTAAAACACATCAAAGACGTACAAAAGATATCAAAACTAGTGTTTTACTACCAATCTGAAATGTTTTTGGTATTTTCTAAATTGCTTTTATTTGTGGTTCGGAAGAATATCCTAACTTTGCCTCAAAACTTAGCTACGGTTATGAAACAAAGACAGTCTATCCTTATGGCTAAGCTAGCTGATTTTCCAAGGTTAGATAAAAACTCGAAAGAATCCTAGGGCTGACCTAGTTTGTCACTGATTCAATTGATTTTCATCTTAATTACCATTTCTTGGTAGTGCTTGAAAAGGCTGCTTTTGACTCTCAAAATGTTATGAAGATTCTGGGTAAGGGTACCCAGCGGAGTCGCCAGAAATGTTAGCTTCTGGTGGCTCAGCTGCAAAATAAAACAATTGTCATGGAACCAGAGATTCTGGGTTAAAGTATCCCCAACGGAGTCGCCGGAAATGTTAGCTTCTGGTGGCTCAGCTGCAAAATAAAACAATTTTCATGGAACCAGAGATTCTGGGTTAAAGTATCCCCAGTGGAGTCGCCAGAAATGTTAGCTCTCTGTAATTTATTAGCAAGATTGGGAGAGTCCAATCACAGAGTTAACATCATTTCAACCAAACTTTGGGATTCTAGGATCTAGCCCTCCTGAATCCGGAGAGGGATCTCTCCAATATGTACAAAGATGGATATTGTCTTTGAAAAGCTTAAGGTAATGATATTAGGCTAGTTATGAAGGCCAAGGGTTTTGTTTTGTTTTGGATGGTTGAGCATGAAAGGTTACTTGAGGGGAAAGTCCTAAGTGCAAAGTTTCAAAAGTGAGAAGTTGCAAGCAAATAGAACAGTTTTGACAGATAGATAGATATAACGCTGGTTTTTAGTCCATTGGGCTATGGAGTCATATCTGGGCTTTAATTGAACAACAACATCAAGTGTGATCCAAGGGGCAAGTCATCTATGTCTAAGGATCTCTTTTACAGTTTGATTTATGGGATGAAGTGATACATTAAGAAGGGGAATTAAACAGATGCAGAACGAAGAGAAGCCTAGGATCTGATAAGTACTTTTAAACCGTTCAGCCTTTGACGAACACTTAAGGAGGACACGAAAGCAGACTAGGATCTGACAAGTACTTTTAAACCGGTCAGCCTTTGACACACTTCCAATAGAAAAACATACAAAACAAGGGGAAACACAAAGATAACACAGAATGGTCTAAGATCTAGCAAGTGCTTCTAAACTAGCCAGCTTTTAACACATTCCAAGGGAAACAATCTGTTAGTTATGCAGACAATTCTGGGACCAGGGCTAACCATATCTTCCTTCAGTTCATCATCACATAACATATACTAAAAGTAACGTTCAGAAATAATATTCAGCTAGGACGATAAAATGAGGGAACGCCAGCATTCTCATGCCTAAACTGAATTAAGTCATTCCTGAATAACACAGATTGGAAGAAAACATTAAAATAAAGATTTCTCAGCCAGAGAAGGTTACTGATATACAGCAGGTCCTAACCCTGTTTAAACTGTTCTTTACAGTGGAAAATGAAACAACATGAAAACAGAAATAAAACAACAAGTTACAAATGAGAATAACATCACCGTCAATATAGATCAGGATCCCATGAAACAGCTTTTATATTGATGTCAAACCAGAGACAAACTTCAAGTCCAATGTTTCAGTTCAGCAATCATCTTCACTATTCAACCTAACTACTCTAGCACAAACAGAGCTTCAAGGGCCAGTGAATACTATGTACAAATAGAAGTCTCAAGCTCAAGTGTATTTCAAAGTTCTGCAACCAACAATTTCTCATCTTCTGTAGAAGTACTTATAGGAAGATGAGGAGGTGAGATTTTAACAAAATATCTCAAGGATAGTTAATGTAGAGTGAATACTTCTCGGCCCTTTGAGAGGCTCGAGGGAAAAATTTACAGGTGGATCACTACATTAACTGTTTCACAATAAATATCAAAGCTCGGTGGAAGCTTTGTTTGACTTTGAGGCTCTGTGCATGTTTTGGAGTAACTTTGCAGATATTTATTCATTGGTTTCCTTGCAGAAGTAACTCCCTGGATGTGCTGGAGGCGGATATCTGATTTTATTCAATAACGCAGCCTTTGGTTTAAATGGTTTGAGGCAACATGTGGCCTTTACGGTAGCTGAGGAATTAATTCACCTTTAGTTGAAACAGTGGAAGCCTTTCTGTCTATTTAAACGCTTATGATTTTTCTTTAACTGTGTTTAATTTGGGGATTAGGCTTTTGATAGTCAATCTTAGCCGTAATCCCTAAATTTGTCTTCAATCTTCTGCTCTGCTGCGCTATGTTCTTCAACACTGATACTCTTTCAACTGTGTTTTTAATAAAACAGTGTCTTGTCGATGTGCAGGGCCGCGCTGGGCTCGTATGGCATCAACGCCTATGAAGCGTTGAGAAAACAATGGAGCGAAACCCCGCGGATGGTTCTCTTTGGTAGATCATGGGCGCAATAATCGTTATTCCCACCTCCGACGTTTCTTTATAGTACACAGAAAACCATTGAAATCACCTGCAACAAAACACAAAACAATTAAGAAATCCTGCGTTTTTTGGGTTTAAACTGCTTCAGATGGCAGTGGAGGAGCGTAGCCGTTGGATGAAGGCAACCAACGGTGGAGATCTGCGCAAAGAGGAAAAAGAGGAGCGGGGGGAAGAAATGAGGTGGGGTAGTTTTGGACCGTCCGATCTGGACACGTGGACGGTCCAGATTCGATCGAAGGATCTCAATCGGGGGCGGCAGAAAAAGGGGACGCGATTGAAAAAAAAACTCCGATGCGATTGCGCAATCGGGAGGGGAGAAGGCGTTTTAAGCGCTGCCCGTCGATCTGCAGATCAGATCGACGGCAGAGAGTGAATCGGGGAATGGCCGATCGGCGGATCGCAATCGAAACTGCGGGCTTAATCGGAATCGAGACTTTGGGCCTGATCGCAATCGAAAATTTGAACTGGTTCACAAACATGTCCCCTTGAATCTTTTCGATTCGATTAGCGCTTTATGGGTTTGGCGCTTGGTTCTTATGATGAGGGCGTATTGGGGAAGTGGTTTAGGGCTTAGCCCAAGGGGCTTAGGTCCATAAAAAGACTTGTATTTTTATGAGAATTTTCAAGATTTTAATGCGGATTTGGGAAAACTAAATAGTTAAAAAGTGAGTTTTTAACTATGAAAGGGGAAATTTTCATAAATGGAAAGAAGAGGACTTATGAAAACAAGGTAGTTTTGATGGAGAAAAAGGGAGCAGATGAATGGTTTTGAGAAGAGGAGAAATGGCGATATTTCAGCAGTCTTTCAGTTGGAGTCAGCAGAAATTCCTAAGTATAAAAAATGGGACAGCAAATGAGGATTCTGGACAGAGGCATGAGGCCTTAAAGAGACTTCAAGAGCCAACAATTTTTTAGTGATAAAATTTGTTCCTTGGAGGCTCAAAAAAGATCCATAGCCACCTATTGGTATAACAAAATATTATAGGTGGCTAACATGTATGTAAAAGTAAATTTCTTACCATGTGATGGAAGTAAGATGATATATGGATCCATGAATAAGTTCTCCATAGTGGTAGGACACACTCCTATGAAGAGGAATGTACCATGTGTTGCATCAAGGTCCTCCTTCTTATGCTTGGAAACCCAAGTTAAGAAGATCACACCTTGGTAATAGATGTCTCCATCCACTACTCCGTCACTCTCATATCCTCATTTTCCACCAAGTGCATCATATGTGAAGTTATCCTGGGAACACTCCATCAATAAATCCCAGCTCCAAAGTGACAACGTTGTTGGCCTATGAACATAAGCTCCTGCCATCCCATAACTCCATTATTTGACATGCCCATTGTCAAATACATCTCCCACAATGCTACCATATATAGGAAGCTCCTTCCAAAGTGGAAGCACCTCCTGATAATCTAAGGCTAAGGAGTATCCCCCTTGCACCATGATAGTGCCATCTCCTACTCCCGCAACACTATGCAAAGTGTGAGATCAAATATGCCCTTGCTCTCCCAAGGTCTGTTGGGTGTGGAGCCTGATTATCTTGTTTACTTTGTATCATAGCATTGGACCCCTATAGCTTCAAAGGGGAGGCAACGCCGCCCGTAGTTAATCACTGCCGTGGGGGGTCTAGGGGGGGGCGGCAACGCTTTTCGAAGCCCCCCCCCTTGGCGGGGGTTTTCGGGGGCAGCGCCCCCGAAGCTAAAAACAGATGTAAAATTTCCTTGTAAAAGTATAGTAATTTCTAGTCAATATGGGCCGTTCATTAGGCAAATGATCTGACGGTAAAAGTTATGTTTAGTTTAGGGTTTTTTTCCCTAGAAGGAAACCCCTCACTTTTATGAGGGTATTGTATTGCGGCTGTGTATTGTATGTGTATTCTTGGAGCGAGAAACAGAGAGGGAGACTGTGATAAAGAACAGAGGATATTACAGCGGATCTGCTGTAGGTTTTATCTTTTCATCTTGCTGGATAATAGAATGGAAGGACTGGCTGTTCGGGGTGGATGTAGCCCAAACTGGGTGAACCACGTATATCTGTGTCTCTCTGGTTTTATGTGTTTTTTTTGTGCTTGTATTTTCCGCATATTTTATGTGTTGCATTGCTCCATAATATATAATTTTATAACAAGATCCTCCAAAGCAAAAAAAGCTTTTGCTGCCTCCTCATACCTCCATCATACAAATCATGTGGTGCAGACATAATGGTCATATCATCATAATGCATCCATACTCCTTGCTACCCAATGATGCAAGTATCCTGCCAAACTCCTTCCTCCCTCATATCCTTTGAAAGAGGATATGTCTCAAGATGGCCAAAATCTTTTAAGAGTAGCCAACGCAACCATGCCTCCTGCTACCCAGTGTCATAAATTTGCAATTAGCTTACCAGATTCTTGCTCTCCATCCACACACATTCATCCAAATGTGGGTGCCTCCCATCCTGCTCAATCTTGGTACCCTTCCCATGAAGACTACCATTCTCCCAAATCAAATTTTTGTCTTTTCATTTCATGGGATATTGAAATGCAATCTCCTCAATAACCAAGTTGATCCCATAAGGATCCAAATAGGTGGTAGGAAAAAACCTCACATCATGATGTGTAGGGCTCATCAAGAAGTATCCAACACAAACATGAGATATGTTATCCATCCTAAGATGTCCTCCATCATCTATCTGTTCCCCTTTGGTAATGTATATGGGAAGGTCATTAGGATATTTAAACTATGGTTGGGTCCCCAACTCATCATTGATGCTAAATGATAGCGTTGTTAATCTTTCTAATGATGTACTTGCTATCTCATGCCCCAACTCAAGGATGAACATATGGTTTTGTGTAAGTTTGTTTGGAACAATATTCATCCTCCCCTCCAAGTTTTCAAACCCCAACCTCAAGTGTGGTATACAACTCATCAATGGTATATGAGGATAATGGTTCCTCCCTTCCTTGAACAAGTCAAGGTGGCACAGCGCAGTGAAAGTCCTTCACTCTAAATAAGTAGCATGCAATGGTATACAACCCTCCATATAATTTTCTGAAACAATACGAGATAAAAACTTAGGCATACCTTGGTGAAGTTTGGAAGAACCTTGTATGGCTGCAATAGTTTCTTCCTTTAATGTGTTGGCTCCCCCAACTACTGATGTGGAAGGCTGCTCTCCCAAGTTTGTGACAGCGCTGGTACAAGTCTCCTCCAATGGTGGTGAGGGCTTCTCCTCCTCTGATTCCTCTTTGCCAAACTTTATAATCAACCTTTGAGTAAACTCAACAAAAGTATGCACTCTTTCATGACCCAAATGGTTGAACCACCAAATATTAGCCTCACCCTCAAGGTGCAGCGCTGCAATTTCTATAACTTCTCTCTCTACCATTAGATGTAGTAGGAATAATGCATCAAGTTTTCTTGCCCAAGCCCTTGCTGTAGATGACCCATCAAAGGTAGACAATAGAAACGTATTGCCTTTGATTCTTCTTGTGTTGCATGGTCTCTTCTCTTCCTCCAATTGAATGAACTGAGGGAAAGCTAAAGTCTCCTTGAAGGCTCTAGGTTGAGATTTGTACTCAACAAGGTATTCACTTAGGATCTTGTGATCCAAGTGTCCTTCATCTTTCTACAATTTGTCCTCTCTTTCAAAAGGAAAGGGCATAGTCCCACTGCTTCTTCTTTGCTTGACCTCCTTGTTGAGGTCCTTCTTGCTTCTGAAAAGAGATGAGAGAAGGCTCATTCTCTCCAAAATTCTGATCTTATTATTTTCTTATGATAGCATAATGGCTAAAAATCATAGGCTGAGCCAAGATTATGCTCTGATACCACTGTAATATCCCAAAATCGGGAAATTATACAATAATGGGAATATCTTAAGATATTCCAAAATTGGAGATCCAGCAATACATGAGCACAAACCGGAGTAGCAGTGACAAATCGACTCATAAAATATAAGAAGAGCACATAGCCATCATATTAAGTTACAACAGAAAAATGTATCCAAGATCTTGAGGAAAGAGTTACTCAAGATAGGAAAAATCAGCCTCAAGAGACATGTACATAGAATATGAAAACACTGCTACACATGCCCAAGGCTATGAAAACGTAGTTTTATAAGGAGCAACTGCTACTAAAAAATTTAAATACATGGATATACAAATGTATGGCTCATGCAACATTGGGATTGAAGATCTAAGCTCCCAAAGACAATTTCAAGAAAATCCTAGAAGGATTGGCTGAAATATGCAAAAGTGGCAAAATGCCGGAGTTGCAGTCTCAAGACTGAGTAGCAACTGCAACTCAAGAACTAAATGGAGATGGATGAATATGATGCATAATATGAACAAGCAGACTTCCTCCAATGGATCTTCCAAGTGAAAGGATGATCCTATCACTAAATATCTCACCCTCCAAACACTCTCTGCAATCCTCACTGCAGATGCACACTGAAAATAACCCAGTCTAGAAAAGGGACTGCGTTGTAGGAGAAAGGAAATGTATTGGCCAAGTGCCAAGATCTATAATAAGCTCCAAAATCTTCCTCACTAGTGTCCCAAAGGAAAGAAAGCTTTCTCCTTTGAAAAACAAGCCCCGGAAGTGGTGTTGTCAACCCTCCACTGCAACACCCTGTAACACAACCCAACTCTCAATAGAAACTGCGTTGTAGTTGAAGGAGGTAGCTTGGCCTCAAGCCTGGATGTCGAGAAATGAAGTGCAAGCTCCTTCAAGAGGCCTCTCTTGAAAGGAGAAGGAATTCCTAAACAGGAATGCCTTGTGCTAAGCAGCACTGCAACTCTGCTAAACAGCAAGAGAATGCCAAATAGTCTTTCAGACCTAAAATCAAGAATACATAACATGAATAACAATGGCTGATTTGCTCTCCTTTTAAACAAATGGAAGCCCTCTCACCATGGGTCCCACTCATTAGGGCTTCCTCCACCAAGGAATCTTCCTCCCATTCATACTGCATTGTCTCTCCAAGTGTTCTCCACCTCCTATCCCAGCGTTGTTGATTTGGTCAAACCTGACCTTGTCCTTTTGTAAATGTCCTCTTTCACACTTGAGGGTGTGAAATACAGCTCTTATGAATATCCCTTTTCACACTATGAGGGATTTTATTCATTTTTGTGTAATGTATGGGCCTCCTTACCCATTTATTTATCTCCTAAGTGACATGAGAAAAAATTAATATTCCAATTAGCTACATGCTAATTTTGGAATATTACATGGAATGGAAATATTTGAGACAAGGAAAGGGTCAAAATGTACAAAGCTTAATGGAAGAGTTTAGGAAACAAGATTTGAATTTGAACATTCCACTTGATTCACCTAGAATTGTAACAAAGTATATTGGTTATTTACATAGTTACATCATACAATTTTTGTTATTGTATGAAAAATAATAGAAACCAAACAAATTGTCTTTCAAACCCCATAATGGAAAATTCAAAGGAAAAAGAAAGAGAAAGAACAAGAAGGAAGCTACAACCAAGAAGGAGGAAGGATAAAATCCATATTGCACACATTGCAAGAAGTAAGGTCATGATGATGAAAATTGTTGGAAGTTGCATCTGAATTTGAAACCAAAAATATTTGATGGGAAGAACAAGAAAAATATGGTGGAAATTGTACAACAGCTTATTGGATCTTATTCCAGTGAGGAGACACAGATCACAACAGTGGGCATACAAGGTAACCTTTCTCTTCATGGTAATGAAAATTCTGACTTGCATGCAAGTACAAGTTCTTCAAATGAGTCGATTTTTAATCAATGAAATATGATTGAATTGTTCCACATTAGAGTCATAATGAAACATACTAACGTAGAAACCTTGTTTGATTTGGGTTCACAAGAAAATTTGATTTCAGAATCCTTGGTTAAGAAATTGGGATTAGAAACCAAGCCTCATCTAAAACCTTACCCTCTTGGTTGGGTGTGTGGTAAAGCCAAATTACATGTAACGAAATAGTGTAAGGATAGATTTGTGAATACATACAAACTAGTAGATGAGGTTGATCTTGATGTTGTACCTTTGGATATCTGTGGCATGGTATTGGGGAGTCCATATTTCTATGATAGGAAAGAAATTTTTTTCTCCATGAAAACAAGTTTCAACTCATGAAAGATGAGGTGGAATACATTGGTAGAGATCATCATGCCAAAATCAGTGCCAGTCTTGTAAGCGCATGTCAAATGAAGAGGTTGGTGAATTCTAGTAAAGGGTTCATACTCATGGTTATGAGAGAAAAATATGTGGATACATATAAAGCTTTCCAAGGTTGTGATCCTACTCATAAAAATGAATTGTATGAAATTGTTTCTAACTATGATGGGATTTTTCAGGAACCAAGTGGGTTACCTCTAAAGCGTGAGATCCAACATGAGATTCACTTGCAGAAAAATGTTCCTTTACCTAACATTCATATGTACATTTTTTCATCCATTGAGATGGATGAGATAAAGAAACAGGTGTAGGAATTGTTGAACCAAGGGGTCATAAGACCAATTTATTCTACATCTTGCTCACCTATTGTGTTGGTGAAAAAGAAGGATGGAAAATGGAGGATGTGCATGGAATACAGAGAAATAAAATAAATGACAATGAAGAATCGGTACCCTCTCCCTTGCATTGATGATTTATTATATCAATTGAAAAATGATGTCTATTTCACAAAACTAGACTTGCGTAGTTGCTACCATCATGTTAGGATTGTAGAACATGATATATGGAAGACTAAATTCAAGACAAAATAAGGGTTGTTTGAATGGATGGTGATGCCATTTAGACTGTGCAATTATCCCACCACATTCATGAGGGTGATGAGTGATATTTTCAGACCTTTTCTTGATAATTTTTTACTTGTGTAACTTGATGAAATTCTTGTTTACAATAGGACATGGGAAGATAATGTGATTCATGATAAAAGGTGTTTGATGTTTGCAAAAATAAAAACTGTATGTAAAAATCGCTAATATGAATTTGGTAAGACCTCTTTTGTTTACTTGGTTCAAATTGTCAGAGGTGGAAAATTAAAGATAGCTCCTTATAAAATTTACGTGATTGTAAAGTGGCCTACACCCACCAATGTTACAAAGGTTTGTAGCTTTTTGGGTGAAATACAATAATGGAGAAGATTCATTACCAACTTCTATGTCATTGCATCCCCTTTACATGCATTCCCGAGTGTGAAGCAAACCTTTCAGTGGGGAAGAAATAAAAAGAAAGCCTTTGATACACTGAAAGAGAATATCAATACCACACCAATTTTGGCCTTAACTAACCTCAAATAGCCTTTTAAGATCGCGATAGATGCTAGTGGGTACACCATGGGAGTAGTGTTCATGTAGTAGAGGAAGTCGGTATGTTACCATTCAGAGACATTCTCCCAAGTTGTTGTGAACTATTCCACGTATGACAAGGAGTTGTATGCCTTGGTTCAAAGCGTGAAGAAGTAGAACCACTATTATGCTCCCCATTTTGTAGTAAAGGTAGTCTTATGTTTATCAGTTCTCTTGACGTGAATTTTATTATAACCGGAAAAAAAAATCAAGTAATGATAAAATTTGTGACCCTGAAGCTTGTTGTAACAACAACTACATATTAGGAATGGGATAATTGTCTCGATCACTTGATTTATTGAGA
>JAXQQM020088511.1:0-32713 GCA_034641835.2 Pinus albicaulis | reverse complement strand
TATGTAAATGTGTGAGTGATCAAAATAGTAGCATTTCTTAATTTGTTTAGGCATGTATCTCTTGTTTTTCATCTTCCATATTCAAAAACTAATCACGGATTTGGGTGTTGATGCCATGTATATTCTAAATGGATTGGTATCCATACCTTTGCAGATGCCCCCACACCTGCGACCGGGTAAATTTTATTTTTTTAACATACTAGTTAAATAAATATTGTTGTAATATATTTTCTAATCTCTCTCTCTCTCTCTCTCTCTCTCTCTCTCTATCTATATATATATATATATTATTTTATATATAATTTGTTTTATTCTAATTCATAGGCATAGCTACTGTAACTTTAACACCCAATTACTACAACTAGATACAAGCAATAGTTTTATGTAACCATTGTTGCAACCTTAAGTTACTGTTGTTGTTCCATTACTCAAATAAAATAATTCTCGTATAAAGGTTGTTGTCATGTCTCTATGCGTAAACTTCAATATTTACAAGGACTTGTTACATATAATGATCTCTTAATATATATACTTTCTTTCATATATAATATTTTTTATTCTAAGTCGCAGATATCGTATCCCCAAGCCACAACTCCTACAACCTCAAGCCATAGTTGGCGCAAATTTAACGCATAGTTACTGCAAATAGATACAAGCAAATGTTCTATGGAACCGTTGTTACAACCTTAAGTTACAACTATTGTTCCCTTATTCAAATAAAATAATTCCCGTATAAAGATTGTTACCGTGTATCGATGCCTCAACTTCAATATTGACAAGTATTTTTCAGGTATAATAATCTCTTAATATATATATAGATATATATATATATATATATATATATATATATATAATGTGTTTTATTCTAAGTCGCAAATGTTGCATCCCCAAGTCACAACTTCTGCAACCTCAAGCCACAGTTGTTGCAACTTTAATCCATAGTTACTGCAGTCGGATACAAGTAATTTTTTTATGGAACCATTGTTGCAACCTTAAGTTACAACTACTATTCCCTTACTCAAATAAAATAATTCTCATATAAAGGTTGTTGTCATGTATTTGTGCCTCGGCTTCAATATTTATAAGGACTAGTTGTTAGGTATAATGGTCTCTTAATTCCCCATTGTTTTCAAAGTGAATATGGTTGATTGTAAATCCCACCATTTTCCTCTCACCATAATTTCCACTATCTTATAAATTAGTTGCGGGGAAGGGATTATGTCACTCTTTGAACTTCCACATAATCCAAAAATTTAATTCAGCATTTAAAATTCCTGCAAGTTTTTTTTGTAGACGGCCGCAACCATATTTCTGTACAGGATTGTATTTAAACACAACAACCAGCATTAACGCAATTCACCAACCAGAAATTAAACAAACAGAAATTTACCCGACAGTTTTGTAAATTCAAAAGGAGGACACGTGGAGCATTAATATTGGATTGCATGAAATTGAAGGGAATCTGAAAACCTAAAAACTGGACCCGATTTTTTTATAGGGCACATTGGATTGAGAATTCGAGTTAAAATTAGGCAGACGTCAACATCCCATTTTGGAACGTGAATTTGGTTTGAAATTAAATCTATTTAGACTTTTGAAGTTCGACAAAAAGGGTTCTTTAATGTTTTGATAGTTTAATATATACATATGTTTTAAACATATGTTATATATATATATCATATGCGAAATGAAAGGTGGGCCATAGAATTTAGTTTTAATTTTTTTTTTTTTTAAAGAGGGTTTATTATAATATGTTTTATATGTTACGGCATATAAAAATAAAAAGGACAAAAAATCTTGGTAGTTTTTTTTATAGATAGTACGTAAATTTTTTATTACACAGCAGTGTGTAAAAAGTGAAAGACTGAGTGTAACTTTTTAAGTGTGTATGCACAGCAGTGTGAAAGTGAAAAACACAACAGAGTGTTTTAGAGACAGAGTATGTTTGTTTTGAACAGACAGTGAGTTGGTTTTATGCACTGCGTTTTGTAGCAGTCATAATTTTGTAATCCCTCTCAGTGAGGAAGAAGTGTAATATTTTTTTTTTGAGTTATTGAAGGGAATAGAAGTTTGTTTTCAAAGTATTGAAACTCTGTCTCCTGTCAAAGAAATTTTTATTTTCTCTGTGTTAAAAGAAGGGAGATTTATTATCCATTCATTGTTCTGGAATTTTTCAATATTCCAACATGTGCAAGAACAACAGATGTTGTGGTTCCATCCCCAGCTAAATCATTTGTCTTTGCCGCAGCTTGCCTTACCAACTTGGCCCCAATATTTTCAACTGGGTCCTCTAATTCAACCAATAAAAAGGCCAAAACCATAGCATTGAGATACATTTCATTACACTGCCAATAACAATAAAATTTGACTCAGCCATAACCCTTTCCTTTTATTGTTGTGAAAAGATTTATGCATTACTCTAATGTGGCTAGTCCATAGGCCAAGTAGACCATTGGGTAACAAATATGTTTCCTTTCACCTTTGAGTTTTCAAATTATGCCTACCAAATCTAAGACATTTAAGAGGGGGAACTAATACAACGTTAAAAGAAAACCAGAGCACACATCTACAAATTACCTCCTTAGCTACTGTCACACCATCATTAACTATTTTCGGAGAACCATGCTTGCTCTCCAAGACAACATTTTTCCCTTCACCCCAAGGGTGACTCCAACAAGATCAGCAAGTTTGTTCACACCGCCTGCAAGACAAATTGACAATGCTTTCGGTAAGTGTGCAATTGAATGCCAGACCATATGCCAAAACAACCCTCCATGAAAAATTAAAATAACACATTAAAATCGAATATAAGTGGACAAGGAAAGATCCACTGCAGTGAAGTTTCACGTGCAGGTGACCTTCCTTTAAACATAATTTTTTCTCTAACCTGCAATTTTTTTGTCACTGAGCCATCCTTGTTGAAGTACAACTCCTTTTCCATAGCTCTTGCATTAACTACCTTCTCTCTGTCGCGTAATCTCAGAGTCAATCTTCTACTTAAGCGATTAAAGGAAATGGGTGAAAAAAATGAAAGAGAAGACAATTGTCTGCCATAATTATCAAACATTGCACCCAACTTCTTCCCCTTTCCATTGTTACCCAATGAGGTAGATGTGGCACTTGTTGTCATACCGCCCAAAGCAGAGGCCATCTTCTCTTATGCTGAATATAGAATTACAAGATCTTCATATTAGTATGAACCTTAAAAAACATGACTCCTATTGCTAAAAACCACTTTTAAGTTGTAACAGGCAAACTAAACAACTATCGCAACTTTTGGCAACTTCTGGAGCATTAAGAGAGAAACAACCAAAGATAAATACAACCACAATCCTCATTTTAATGAGACCAGACTATATATTTGCATTAAGATAATAGAAAGAATCACGACTATATTAAGGCCAGCACAAAACAATCTTTAACCAGTGTCTCTCACGGCCTTCAGGTTGCCATGCTAGAGGTTGCATATTTTTAATTTAAATTCTTGACCTCTCGTGCCCATCTATGAATGCATCCAATGGGATATCTACATCAAATGCTCCTTTATATCCCCAAAACAAATTCCCTACTACAAGAGCACCAGTATTGATGGATCACCCCACACCATCCCACCCACTAGAAACGGTGAAAAAGGAAACCCGAGAAAACTTCTGAAATATCTCAAGATGACTATATGGGTGGTTCTTATGAATCAACCAACCATTAAGAACATGCTCATCAATCCAAACCATGAGTATTATGTGACAATATTCAAGCAGGCACTGAATCGGATTTCTGAAGCTATGTTAGAGAAACCCTAAACTCTCACTGAAAATAGGTGAAATGTGGCACCACTCAGAGATTGACATGTGCCAATTGGTACAAGTGGTAGACAATTGGCATGCTCAAATAACGAGGTGATGCAGGAATGACATGAGGGAGAAAATATCAGAAAAGCCCCAAATCTAGAGAACTAAAGCTCATCACCAACCTGAGATTGACAACTTTACATGATGTAACCTATGAAATCGTAAATGGAGAAATCAGAGTAACAATAAAGTAACTTGTGTAACAATAAAGTCAGATTCATCCTGGGAGTGGTAATGGGAGAAATCATAGTGAACAACAGGAAACATGCAGAGTTGCTTACAATCAAATAGATGAAAAACACATACAAAAAACCTAGATAATAATCATGAACAAGTTTAATATTGAATTATGAACTGTAAAGGAACTTACAAAATGTGACATTACGAACCTGGTCAAGCACACAAGCAAAAATATCCTGGACATGACCCTGGTTGACAAGTTGTATTGCTCATGATGCAAGAGGATTTGTACCTGCACTGCCAAGTCAATCAAAATCCATCATTATCTATACAATAAATACAAGCAATTGATGTAGTATTTTTTACTCTAAGATGCATTCTTATGATAATGTTAGAACATATGTTGAAAATGTCAAAACATACCTGAATAAGCTCCTCTTCGTTTCAAGAACAATTTAGTGGAGTCGCATGAACTTGGAACAAGCCTCCCACGATCTGAAAGAGTAGCAACTAAGTCAACAATGACTTTTTTGTTGCTACGCTGGATCGAGGGAGGTTTGCTCCAAGATTAAATCGCTCCAATAAATTATTCTCTACTAAACAGGGCCAATCACGTGAAGGTGGAAGCTCTTATGGCCCCTCCCCCCCCCCTCACATCACTCTCAATTCCCCAATACCCAATCTATATTTCATTTTTTACTTTCATGAGCATAAAAAAAAATATTCAATAACTAATAAAAAAAAAATTCAACAAAAAGTACGTAAGGAAACATTGCAATTGATGCTTGACATAAAAATAGTATGATAAATGAGTTTTTTATATAACGCAAAAAACGTTCCAAGTATGGTAACGTTTGTCTTATAATAATACAATATTTTACATTATCGAATTTTCTTTTTCTTCTTCCTATTTATAAAGCTCCTAATTACATCATCAATATCATCATGCTCTGCTCCTGTTTCGTGCCTTTCGACCCGCACTGCTGACCTAGTTGCGTAGTCACGATGTCTAGTCTCATCCAGTGACGGGGCATCACCTACAAAAACAGATAATATTAAATTTTAATTGTCAGTTTTTAAATATCATTGAACTAGTTCGGTAATATTAATAAAAAAAATTGCAATGAGATTATTTACCTGGTGCAACAGTTGTCGGCGCTGACCTAGTTGCGTAGTCACGATGTCTGGTCTCATCCAGTGACGGGGCATCGCCTACAAAAACAGATAATATTAAATTTTAATTGTCAGTCTTTAAATATCATTGAACTAGTTCGGTAATATTAATAAAAAAAATTGCAATGAGATTATTTACCTGGTGCACCAGTTGTCGGCGCTGACCTAGTTGCGTAGTCACGATGTCTGGTCTCATCCAGTGACGGGGCATCGCCTACAAAAACAGATAATATTAAATTTTAATTGTCATTTTTAAATATCATTGAACTAGTTCGGTAATATTAATAAAAAAAATTGCAATGAGATTATTTACCTGGTGCACCAGTTGTCGCCGTTGGGACTGTTGCCCTATCTTCCTCTCTGGTGGTAAGATCCTCAAGGGAAACATTCTCTTTCATTTAAACAAAAAATGTTATAAGGACAACCATCAAGGTATAATTAGAAAAAATTATAAGTGGAAATTAATTACCGTCACGGCCCTCACTGATAGTAGCATTGTCGGCCTGGTCCCTACTACAATGATCAGGTTGCACATGAGGATCATCTACATTTGGCTCTAAAACTGGGTTATTTGCGTCGTCTGTAGTGTTGCTCCCCTGATTTAAACAAAGTTGTTAGACATTAAATTTATGGATGAAAACAAACATATTGAAATGTTAATGTTTTACCTTATCAGGCATTCTGGATCTTGGGACCTGCCCCAAGCTTATGCGACGTTCAACTACGGCTTGATAGCCGAAATGGAAAGCGATATTTTTATCTTCCTCTGTAGTTTCTGTTCCGAAGTCATCACCCTACATTACATATGAGTGTGTATTTTTAATCATATTTGATAGGATTACAAAAACGTTGGAAGGCGATACAATTAATTATAAGATGTTTAGCTACTTAATTGCAATTCTTGCGGCTAATTTAAAGTAGCCGCCCTGGCCTAGCTTGTGATGGCCCTTTTTTTCAATCCTAGCTTTGGTTGCCTTTGAGGTGTCAGGCAACCTAGCATCAAAAGATTGAAGTCAGATATGACGTAGCAGAATTTTATTTTAGACATTGAGAAAATTAAAGCTATTGAATTAAAATTGTAATTTACCTTGCGGGTCGAGTTGGCATTTTTCCTTGTTTCTTTGCCCTTTCTCTTCCATGGATGAGTGCGTTTCCACTCTCACTCTCCCTCCGGAACCGGCGAGAGGACGCTCATATCTAGGCTAAATGTAATTGCGTCCATAGGTGTCCCTCGGTATATTTAAACATTTTCTGGCCACTCCAGCCACCACCGTTCACAAATGTGCCGAATTCTAAAAAGGGCTTCTGTATAATTCAGAAGTTCTTTTTTCGTGTTGGAATTCCGGGAATTCCACCGTGTGTATGGGCCAAAATTACTAACGACGCTTCTCCTAAACCCCGTAGAACTCATTGTTTCCTACACATAAAAATAATAATAATAATAATAATAATAAAATTTAAAAAAAAAAAAAATTTAAATTAAAATTAAATTAAATTAAAAATTAAATTAAATTAAATTAAAAAAAATTAAAAAAGAGGAAGAAGAAGAAGATATTATCATTAATTTAAAAATAAAATCATGATAAATATGTTTTAGATAAAGTACATGAAATAGTTAAAATATTAAAATTTACCTGGGAGTTGTACATGCTTTATAGGGACACCTTCATCATTCACCAACAACATGCCATTAATGGTCCCTGTGGAGCTGACATGTGTAGCTCCAGGAAACGCAATAATGTAGTTGGCCATATCAGCCTCATCATTGCCAACACGTTCAGCGGTTGGCTGGGTGTCTGCTTGGGCAGGGTGTGTTTCTTGGCTAGCACCTAAAGGAGTAGAAGGTGCACGAGAGGGTTGTTGGGCAATCTCTTGCCCTTGTGTCCCACTACCACCAACACCGGGTTCAGCAAATGCCAGAAAACGCTACATACAAAAGAAATTTTTGTTAGTTTAGTCAATGTAAAAATTAAAAATCAAACTATCACAATTCATCTCATGGAGAACAAAAAAAATATCCTTTTGACTTTTTATTATTACCTGATATCTATTTAGCTGCCTCATAAGATGTTGTATCCTCTCTTCTGTTTCAGGTGTTTGAGGCGCATCTATCAAAGCATTAAATTCCGACCTTGCATCTCGTGCCTTTTTTTGCAACAACAACACTGGAGATAGGGATGAAGAAAGTTCTTCCTCAAAGAGGGAATCCATCATTTTTTGGTCAACCTAATGCTGAAATGAATGTTTTTCAATGGCAACCCACTCTTCCTATCCAACCACAAACGGTTGTACACTCGTATCAACCGGTTCAACTTGTTGCACCCACATCAATTCCACTTGTTAATACATATTTACCCCTATTACAGACTCAAACTATTGTACAACAACCATTTCAGGTGGGTCCTTCAACTCAATACCCTCAAGTATTGGGACCTCAGACTCTAGCTCCTTTGGCTAATTTACAACAACAACATGTACCCGGAATCATTTATTCACAAGCTGGATTATCATATTATGGGATGTCGCAGCCACAACCAGGTTATACCTATACTCAACTAAATCCAAGTTATTCTAATTTGGGTTATTACATTGGTGGATAGACCCCTTGGTAGTTAGAGGCGCAAATGCCACAACCTTCATTTCAACAAGTATCATACCCAAGTTTTTTTTCAACAAAATCCTCAAGCGTTTTCCTATCAAAACAACCCCTATCTGGGTTACCAACAACAGATTCCTTATGGTGGTGTTCAAAGGCTTATTTCCCAAGCAATTACATCATACCCTGGCTATGCTCATCCTGACTTTAATCAACAGGTTCCCTTTGTTGCAACTTTAGAGTTGCCAGATTTAAATTGGCTCACCAATGATCCAATCAACTATGCTCCTTGGTGGCCGGTGATACCCTATAAATTATCCTCGAATAGCCCTAAATTCAATGGAAACCCTAGGGAAGACCCATCGACTCATGTTACGACTTATCATTTGTGGTGTTCATCAAATTTTCTGAATGATGACTCTGTTCGACTACGTCTTTTCCAGCATATGCTCACTAGTTCAACTCCAAAATGGTACATTGAGTTACCTAGAGCTTCTTTTGATAATTTCACCACCCTAGATATTGTATTTTTTACTCACTCCAGTTACCCATACGGTATGAAACTGGAATGAAACTCTTGACTAATTTTAAACAGACTAATTCTACTCACATTTATGATCATATTCATGAGTGGCGTCGTCATCTTAGAATGGTTAAGACATTTGTTCCCGATCAACTCCTTGATGAGTGGTTCATTAAGTCCTTGTTACCATCTATAACTAAGGGTGGCGTCATCACTAAAGAGAAATACATTGCTCGTGCCCAATATTTAGACTTGATTTATACTCATTATGGCACGCTCTACGATAAAATTCCTAATGCGCCACGATCTAATTTTACTATTCCTCCTCCATCAAAGGACACTCATGCCAGAGATGGTATGATTAGTACTTCAAGAACACATCATACTACTGCATCTGATCTTGCACCTTCTTCCGAAATCAATTTCGTGCCATTTGACAAAGGAAAAAGTGACAAGCAACCCGAAAGTAAGAAAAAAGGGAAATCAAATAAAAATCAAACTTCTAACCCGTAGGAAAGATCATTTGATCAATCGTCTGGAAATAGGAAACCTCATTATCCATGCATAATTTGTAATGAGGAAAAATTTGTTCAGGATTTTCCTCACTACGCTAAAGTCTCAAAAATGGTTAAGACTTCACATGCATCAGTTGTGTTGATAGATCCGTTTCCGAATCCGGACACAAATTTGGTTGCTACGAATCCAGCTTCTAGTTCCCAAGTTATTATACTATCTGTCACAAAGCCATAAATAGATATTTTGGTGTCAATGCATAATAAATATTACGGTAGTCAAGTCACTGATCAACCGACTACCTCGACCACGAATCCATTTATGGAATCGGTACCACCACCTTCTATTCCTGAATTGACAATCAAGCCATCGAAGGGATTTCTTCATAAATCAACATATAATCCTCAAGCAAGAGGTGCTCAAAATTATAATATATTTGAAGGTTTGGCTCAATCCCCTTTAGCTATGTCAGCGCTTGAGGTGTTACAAAATTTTCCCTCCAAGAAACAGGCTTTGTTGTCGGCTATTGGTGGAATTGATCTGACTGATTATAATCTCGTAGTCTTTAATCATATGGGCTATTTGGCAAAATTACCAGCAGAATTGGCACTCTCCATCCAAGTAAATCTTCTCAATCACCTTGTTCATCATACTATTATTGATGAGGGAGCATCTACATGCATTATGTCTCTAAACTATTGGAAGTCACTTGGCTTGCCATGCCTATCTCAATCATCAAGGACGTTGAAGGCTTTCGACGGACATACATATAAGCTTTGTGGTATTATCAATAACCTGCATGTTGAACTAGGGGGAAAAACAGTGAATGTTGAAGTTGAGGTCATTGACGGACCCCTTAACTACAATATTCTACTTGGAAGGCCATGGGTATATGCTATGACTACAATTGTTTCTACATATTTTAGAATGATCGCCTTTCCACATAAAGGTGTTATCACAATCATCAATCAACTATCCTTCTTTTCCTCCACTTCACAGGTAACTGGTAGTAGGACTCTTAAAGGATTCCACTCTTATGGGAACCTTTGCATTACCGCCACCTGTGACGTCGGTAGAAATTCAAAATATAGAGACCTGCTACATGATCTCTTCCACTCCATCTGAGTGATTCTCAATTTTTTACGTCTGGCTTGGGTAGCGAATTTGAAATCATCGTCACCGGTTGTTTGGGTTGATCATTCCTTAGATTTTGGTACTCCATCTGATCCTTTTTCCTCAACTTTCTTGACAGATGAGAATATTTTGGAAACCATGACGTCGGAAGGAGAACCATGTGAAGATTATCATCATCGTTCCCATATTCCTGATTATGAAGAAAATAATCTTAGTGAACTATATCACTTGTCGATCAAAAATTTATTTTTGAATTCTTTTCCTATTGATGCAGTCGAGTCTGAGCGAAATTTGTCAAATATTTAAGAAACCATTTATATCGATATTTCGACCAAACCTAGTGTGGTAGAAAAAATTCATGTCTGCATGTCTTGTTCTCCTTCAGAACTCGAAACGTATCGCTCTCTATTTTGTGAATTTAGTGATGTATATGCTTGGTCTTACAAGGAAATTCCAGGCATAGATACTAGTATTGTTGAACACACTATTAATATATACTCTGATGTCAAGCCGGTACGTCAACACCTTCATCCTATTCATCCGAAGAAGGCCGCTGCCATTAAATTAGAAGTTGAAAAACTTTTGCGTGTTGGTTTCATTTACCCTGTTCTACTAACTGAGTGGGTTTCCAACATCGTTCCTGTCATGAAAAAAACAAGGAACCATCAAAGTGTATTCTGATTATCAAGATGTCAATATTTCTTGTCCAAAAGAAAACTATCCTACTCCCTTTATCGACCAAATTATTGACGATTGTTCTAGATGGGAAATATTTTCGTTTATGGATGGATTTTCTGGCTACAATAAAATCAATATCCGCCAACAGTATCAATATAAGACAACATTCATCTGTCCCTAGGGAAAATTCGCTTATCGAAAACTACCATTTGGTTTAAATAACACCAGGGCCACTTTTCATAGAGAAATGAATTATGCTTTCAATGACATCCAACACATTTTTTAACCCTATCTAGATGATTTACCCGTTCATTCACGAAATAAAACTGATCACCCGATGCATTTGAGAGCCATTTTTTTTTCACTGCCAACACTACAAAATATGCCTCAATCCATATAAATGTGTGTTTTGTGTTGGTTACGGTCATTTTCTTGGATTTGTTGTCTCAAAGGAAGGAATTCAAATCGACCCATTGAAGGTCCAAGCCATTCTTGATTTTCTTGCGCCATCAAATTTGCTTCAGTTACATAAACTTCAAGGAAAGTCTAACTTCCTATGGAGGTTCATACCCAACTACGCCAAAATGGCTAGAGGATTTACTCGGCTCTTGAAAAAGGGTATTCCCTTCCATTGGGATCAAGTTGTGCAAGATTCTTGTGATTATGTCAAGGATACTCTTCTCTGGGCGTCATTAATGTATCCCCCAAATTATCAGAGTGATTATTTCCTATATATCACCGTGGCTAATACGACCATCGCTATGGTATTGTTCCAAGTAGAGAATGGGATAGTACATCCGATATATTATTTTATTCGTAATCTTAATGATATGGAAGTAAATTATTCATACGTAGAAAAGATTTCCTTGGCGGTTCTTCAAGCTGTCCAAATATTTCGCCACTATATCCTGTGCCAGAAGACCATTGTCATTTCGGATTGCAATCCCATGACATATATTTTATCATGTCAATTGCTGGGGGGAAAGTATTCAAAATGGATTGTCATTTTGCAGGAATTTGATTTGGAATTCATCAAATCCAAGTCAAAGAAGTCTTTAGTTTTGGCTGACCTTCTCTATGAGCTTCCCTCTGATAGTACTGCTACTATGTTGGAACCATCAATTCCTGACGAGTCTACGTTTCTTATCGGATCATCTGATCCTTGGTATGGGGATTTTATCATTTATCTCCAGAACCATACTTTTCGGCCTGATACCTCTCACTCTGACTAGCGATGTATTCGATACCAAGCCAAAGATTATCTAATCGTCGGAAAAACACTTTATCTTTGTGGTGTCCATACAGTTATAAGAAGGTTCCCCACTCATGGGGAGGACGAAAAGGTTTTAAATGATTGTCATATTGGGGCTTTGTGGTGGACACTTGTCTGGATACGCTACCGCGTAGAAGATACTCCATGCCGGTTACTTTTGGCCTACCATATTTCACAACTGCATCCTCGCAGTCAGAAATTTTCATGTGTGCCAGATATTTGATCATAAAATCCACAAACCGCCAGCACCAATGCATCATGTTGTCTTTGTGGGACCATTTTTGAAATGGGGCATTGACTTAATGACCTGTAATGCCTCATTCGTTCAGGGGGCATGGTTATATTATTTCCACAGTAGAGTACTTTAGCAAGTGGGCCAAAGTGATGCCTATTTTTAATAACACAGGACAAAGATCTACATTGATTTTCTTTAATCATGTCATTGCACGATTTGGAGTCCCACAGGCTATAGTAACAGATCATGGGAATCATTTTCGCAACCACATGATGACTAAATTGACTGCCAAGTTAAGATTGTCACATGATAATTCTACTCCTTATTATCCACAATCAAATGGAGAAGTTGAATCTATCAACAAGATTCTTAAACGTATGCTTCAACAAATGATAGGTGTTCGTAAAATAAATTGGCATTTGATCCTGTACTCATCCTTGTGGGCATACTAAACCTCGGTAACGCAACTAGATTTTATCCCTTTCAATTAGTGTATGGTATGGAAGCTATCTTTCCAATCCAATGTGAAATACCATCATTAAAAATCACAATCTACTTGTTAACTGACACCTCAGAAGAAGAAGTGCATATTTTTAACCTCATCCATCTTGATGAAACGTGTTGTGAAGCCCAATTGGCCAATGAAGCACATAAGAGATGTATAAAGGCATAATATGACAAAAATGTCGAGCCTCACATTTTCTCAGAGGGCGACTTGGTCCTTCTTTATGATCAAGAAGCTAACGTAATAGGTACAGGTAATTTTGAGCCATTATGGCACGACCCCTATATTTTCAAAAGAGTTCTTGCTAAGGGTGCCTACAAGTTGGTGGATTACGATGGAATTCCGTTGGCGTAGCCCCAAAATGGGTTGTATCTGAAACGTTGCTATGCTTAACGATGAGCGTAGTAATTTTTTGTATTATATTTTATATATATGCTACTGATTTGCATTCACTATCTTAATTTGATTTTTAGAGTTTTATTGATGTTAGTAATTCGCTTTACATTTCATCGCAGATCTCTGAATCTTTGGAACTATTTGTTCGATATGTTGATGGTTCTAGTCGTAGTAGGCAGAATCTATCCTCTACGACATGGGCCATTTTCGCTCTGAACAAAGATTTAGTGATTTTTCAAGGGATTTTTATCGGTAGATCGACAAACAATATCGCTGAGTATGGCACGTTGATCGAGCTTCTCTCTGATGCCATTTCATTTGGTATTAATCGCATCATCATAAGGTTAGACTCACAACTTGTGGTATTAAAACTTACTAGTGTTTATACTATTAGAAATCAAACACTGCATTGTTTGTTCCTCAGAGTTCAAATTTTGGAAAGACATTTTGATTTTATTCAATATCAACACATTTCCAGAAACTTGAATACATTGACTGATTCTTTAGTTAATCATGTTATAGACAGACATTTGCAACACATGTAAAGATACATTCACATAATTGAATAGGATTGCACAATAAACATAGGAAAACACTAAAATCAAATAGATAGATAGTTATAGGTTTAAAAAAAAATTTGTGCCCAAGACACATTGGTCATATGACTTCAAAATGTATGCAACATGTCAAAAGTAAACTAGTGATGCTCATGGTAAAATTCTATAGATCTAGCTATCCTACACAGTAACCACATCCAACGGTTAGCGATGCCTATAGTGTGGCGATGAAGTCGTGTGGGTAACTCTTCGATCCGGAAATCCAGAATCCCGAAGGTCAACCCCTCTATATGTTGCCAAAGCTTAGACAGAGTCTCAGCCATGTCTAAATCCTGAAGGACTGCTCTCCCAATATCCCTCTCTGCTGGCTCATCTTCTCCATGCTCTGGTTCCTCCACCAGTTGAACTTGAACAACATATGCATTACATTAAAACTTTATTTTAGTCTTGGAAAAACATCAAAATACAAAAACATTGTATAAACCTTAGAAAAATAAAAAACATGGTCAAAAAATTCTTACCTATTGCACCCCACTGAGCGCCTTCTCGTAAAGCTAAGTCTGGATCTCCTCGGAAATCAACGCCTATGTATGCATAATCATGGATGGCGATAACCTGTCACCTGAACCAGGTGAATAATGCAGTCGAGAACACAATGGACGATTGGCCTACATGCCTAGCCATTAGTTCTACCCATCTCTGTATCCTCAGATCTCTAAGATTAGACACACCTAGTGTCACATGTTGAGGCTACATCAGTGGAATCCACTCTAAGGAAAATGAAATGAAGGTTGAACCAGAACTAAATTTTTTCTTCCTTCCTCCCTTTGCCTTGTTTAGTTGTTCTTTTATTTGAGAAAGTATAGCTTCAGACCAGTTGAATACTGTTGGCTCCATGCACTCTACTGCATACTGCATATATGATCTATTCGCTACATGTAGTGTAACGGTGCTGACAAGCTTTGTGATTGTGAAAAGAATGGTTCTCAAAGGCAAATCATGAACGTCACGACTGTTTATTTTCCCATCCCTGCTTGGCTCTACCCCTGGATAGCAATACTGCAAAACATATTCTCTCACTGTCTCTCCTCCGAGAGTAGACCATGAGAGGGAAATAGGCAAGCCTCTCCTCGACAAGCCTATCAGAAAATATACATCCTCCACTATAATAGGAACTACTTTGTTCCTAATGTGAAATGCCTCAATAGCTGGATCCCATGCTCGAACTAGGAACTCCAAGAGTTCTATTTTTTGCCTCATCCCTGACAAGTGGAAGTAATTTCATAACCTACAATCTCTTAGGGCTCTTATTGTACTAGGATCATTTAGGGCAATAAAATTTTGTTCTTCATGCTCTCTTTCTCTCCAAGTAATCGTCATTATAGTCCGATTAAATCCTGAAACATAACCATAAGACTCATTAGACTCCTTTTCATGCAAACAATTAGGCAAATTTTGGGTACAATGCAAGAATCAAGAATGTGAATTGCGCTCAACACAATCTTGAACAAGGGACAGTGCATTGCATATGCAACTAGGCTTCAATTTAGGTGCTCCACAACGCAGTTTTCGATGCTTAATGGTGCGTTGCCCTCTTTGGAAAGAGAATTTACCGTAAGGAGCCCAAATACCTAAAAAATTTTAGTGAAATGAAATGAATTGACTACTGAAAGAAAGAGAGGGTTTATGGAACCAACCTGGATCCAATGACGATGAAAGTTGTCCACAGAATCGATCACAATCAACGGCTGAAGTTCGGGGGGAAAATAGGTTCAGAGCTCCAAAATTCAAATGGTAACTTTCAAATTGTACAAATGAATAGTAAAACTCTTTTAATTAGTCATTTGATTATTTGAAAATCATATTTATTGTTGTGATATGGTTTTATTCTATTTTTATCATGAAACAGGTATTTTTAATCCATTTGATGTTGTTCTGAACAAGTTTTGCAACTGATGAGCATATTATTCGTGCATATTTATTTCAAGAATGATTTGACCATAAAGCATACTTTTATCCTTATTTTTCAAGCTTTGATAAAAATGAAAAAGGACTTGAAGCATACTTTTATCTCTTTTTCTAGCTTCTATAACAGCAAAAAAGGAACCCCTCGAGTTTTCTGTTAGCTATTTTCATACTCCTATAATCTGAAAAGATTTCCGAGCACTTGTCTTTTCGAGCTTGTAAAAGGAAATGAATTGATATCTACTTAGTATAAGTTTAACTGTTTTTTGGATTGAGATAGATTATTTACGAAAAAGGAATGCCTTAGTCGAATATGGATAGGAGGTTCTCTCAGATATTATTTTACACTTTTTTGAATCTGAGCGACAACTTTATGAAAAAGTTCTTATGGAATTTTCTTTTGTCCTCTTTTTAAAACTCTCTAAATATGAAAAAGGACTGGACTATCACTGTCGTTAGGCTCGTTAAAACATAAAATAGCGGCGGGCTTGTCGATCAAGGCAAGAATCGAGTTTTATTCATCACTACACTCATTAAATTATTAGATAGCGATACATTATTCGCCTGAAGGGTTTAATTATATATCAAGCATATATTATCATCCTCAAGCTTGATAAAAAATAAAGAGGTACTGGTTGACAAATGACCGGGGAAAATTTTGGAAAGTGAATAGAACTTTTTATGGTAGCAGGTCACTCTTGAACATGACACTTCACTCCATCATCATGACTGTTTGGGTTGGGTAATCTTCTTCACGGTTCATTCATACCTATGGTTAATCTTACCTTCACTTTGGTTTTGGTTCAAATCTGCCAACTCATCTCAGTGTCGCCGATATGTTCAAGAGAAGTCATCGAGTGAATAATCATCCTTCTACAATACTTATAAACCTTCATTCTCATGATAGTCATCCCTGAACATTGCTATATCAAGTCATATTTTTTCTCTGAAATTAGTAACTCCCATTTCGCAATAAAGTGGCTTGCTCTCAACGTCAAATCATCATCCACGAAGTTTACTTAGAAACATCATCTTCCAGTACCATAAGGCTTGTGACAACATCGACAAGATCTTCGCTTCCGGACTTTTGACTGAAATATTTTGTTTGGAATTCGACATCAAATCATATATTCACGCCTTACGAAATGTACTGCAGTACCTTGAAGGCCATTGAAATTAATGATGGTTCTCTCGCGTTTTTTAACAGCTCACATCATTGGCTGGTAATCAAACGATGTCTTACCATGTTCGACTACAAATCATATATTCGCATGGCTAGACTTGTACCCGAACGATCGAGTGAACGAGATAAGAAAACCCCAGATCTAGTTTTAGCCATCCGGGCTACAATTTTAGAATTTTTGTACACATCATTTGTACGATGACCTTACATACAGATCTTCATCCGAACATGGGCCTATATCTGTAGGCATGTCTATATTGGGCAACATTCCAATGTAGACGACTTCGTGCACTATGTACATGTTATTCGATAGTTTATGTTCTGAGCATGGGAATGCCTTCCCTTAGAAATTTGTGATCAAGAGGATATGTCATGATGTAATGTATTGTAAGATTGATGGAGGTCACCACTCTGCTTCAGTTCCATCCCATACAGTGTAAAGCATCTCATTCAAAAAATATTGTTATTATTATTTTGACTTCATGCTTTAGGGGGAAATCTGTTATAGGTCAATTTGGGCACCGTTCCCACTGACCTGGTTAAACTGGACATCATCCCTAGAACCAATGAAATAGGTTCTATCATCCCCTATCATTTCAGTTGCTATATGCCCTAAGACAAAGAACAAGAACAAATCATCCATGACTTCCAATGCAAGGTTTCCAAGATTTGAAGTACATTTTATATCACCTGTGAGCTCACCAATGTAGCCTCTCAAGGGACTAACTGCGTTGCATATGCAGTTACCTCCATTCAAGGGTGCTCTGCAAAGTAATTCCCGACATTCAAGAGTGTGTTGGTCAATTGGGAGTGAAATTATCATTGTTACGGAATCTCCACATGGCCAATGCCTTCTAGAAGAGTCAATATGTGTCAAAATTTGAATCCATGTGTCCATCTAACACCTCTAATCTTGGTAACATGTCTTGCCTATTATTAGAAATTCATTGACTGTGAAACTATCTTCAGCTGATCTATAAATTGAGCACAGATCCTAGATCTTGAAAAGGAAGAAATTTGGTAAATAAATGTTGTTGAATTCTCAATTTGAGTATTTGATTTGAGGGATATGTTGCTGGAGAGATGTTCATTGTGACGAGGCTGGGATGATGTTGGTGTTGGTGACATCAAATCAATCGCTAGTTGTAACCTCCCCCTTCTATCCAAAGATTGTTGCTCATTTTCCCACATATGTATCTGTATAAGCTTCTATCTTTCATATTATGTATTATTAGCTGATGTATATGTTTCATGTTTCATTGATTTAACTGATTAAGATAAATGGCCATATGTATATTGCAATCTCTTTGTTGTTTAGTGTTTATTCTGGCAATCAAAGTTGGATTGGAAGCTATAGCAAGAGTGAGAGAAGGAGAATAGGAAGTGCTTGGACTCCAAGTAAGTTTCTCCATATTTCTGTGTGTCTATTTACTCTTAGGAAAAGTGACTGCAAAGTCTTTGATCTATTTTTCTAAATGCATAGCACCACATTTAGGGAATGTGTTTTATCCGTAATTCATAATTCCGCATAACAATAAATATGGCATCCCACTCCACATTCAAACAATTTTCTATATGTGAATTATACTTGTTTTTTTGTTCTTGAGAGAGAGTCGAGCGTTCCACTACATTTCGGATTATATTTTGGAAGTTCTTGCAAAGGAGTTGATTAAGGAAGGATTGGGGCACACAATGACTGCTACACCACCAGTGAATATCACAGGGTCGATGTCGCAAAGAACCAGTCTGCTGCAGAAGAAGCATAGAATAAGAAGCCAAAGAAGCCCACAGTTCGACAGTCGCCCAGGAATAAAATCACTAAGGAACACCAAACTAAGGAAAGGTTGGATAGAAAGAAGCAACCAATGGAGGTTGAAGAATCTAAGGAAGAAGTGATGGTCAGGGTGTTCGAAGATATCGACGCATAGGATGTGGAACCTATTTCTAAGTTACCACTGTATATGTCACCTAGGAAGTAAACTATTGCTAAGCCTACTAAGGACCCAAACACTCTTGAGTTTAAGATATTCATGCCATTTCTACTAGAGGAAGTACAAATTGAGGGAGATTCATTGGAAAATTTACGAAAATTGCGCATGGAACACTAGGATTTTAATTATCGAAGTATATATCCCATTAGGGGAATTTTGAGGTCTAAAATGGGCCTCATAAGAAAAATGTACAACAAAAATAAACTGTATAACAACCAATAGGATTCAAGATGATGATGTCAACCATGGGGGATGATTCACCATTTTTTAAATAAAAGGGTAAAAATATTAAAAAATAATAAAATAATAAAACTACCTTTTCAACTCGTATTTTCAACTTATCTCCCAAAATTTTTACTCAAATTTCGAGCGGGAGTACTCGTTGGATGCGAAATTTAATTCCTCATCCAAGGAGTACCCATGTTGCATACTTTCGATGAACTCTACTACACGAAAAATGAGAAATACATAAAAAAACGTGATTGTAATCACGTTTTTTTATGTATTTCTCATTTTTCGTGTAGTAGGACCCATCAAAAGTATGCAACATGGGTACTCCTTGGATGGGGAATTAAATTTCGCATCCAACGAGTACTCCCGCTCGAAATTTGAGTAAAAACTTTGGGAGACAAGTTGAAAATATGAGTTGAAAAAATAGTTTTTCCATTTTTCCCTCTAAAATTTGATGATGTCATCAAATCTTATTTGATTTTTTCCACTATTATTTTATAATTTCCTTAGGAGTCTACCAGACCCTCAAATTCCCCTAATTCCGCCTTGTTTTCACAAGAAAGTACCTAAGATCAGTTTCTTATGATCCAAGCGAAGTAACAAGGATAGATCTAGTTAGGTGGGCAATGCAAATTCAATAATAAGGGTTGTTGGACATGCTTTATGTTCTGCATTTCGGGAGGAGCAACATCAATATCATCTGTGTGTGAAATTTTCTGGCCCTTCTTCATGACGAATGTCTTTGGCTCAGTGAGATAACCCCTATTGACGATATTCTTATCCGATGGATAACTGCGCCTTTGTGCTGAGGATTGAACCTCGTCAACGTGTTTGTCAGAATGATCAAGATAAGAAGGTGGAAGATAATATGAAGAAATAGTATGGCCTAATCAAGAAGTCCTGGGGGTTCATTATAAATTTTATTAATGATCAGTTTGTGTGCTTCGCTGCACATATTATCGTAGGGAATATTATGCGAAAGTGTCACGCAAAGGAGGTATCGACACCCGTCGTATCTTTGGCTGTGCAGTGCAGCAAAGGAGTCTAGTAAAACTGGGCTAGTTATTTATGTCAATAATTTCTCGATGATTGAAGAGAGGCTCGGGAGGATGGGAAGAAATTCCACTATGTGTGGCTATTCCTCTTTATTGTGCTGATGGCATGGAGAGAGCCATATGAGTGACAGTTCCCCACTGTGGACCTGGACATCTGCGAGGTTGTGTGATACGCCTCACTATGGAATTCAAAGGAACCAACACGGGGAATAGAAAATAAGTTCTTTAGGGTCATTTTTTAGATGAGTTTGTGCATGGTGATTAGTTGGACTCCAAGGCTATCCTCAGTTACATTTTAAGAATACCGCCAAATTGTCGATTTTCAGGCATATTTTCACGATGTGTACATCCGCGCGAAGATGGATATTGAGGAGGTATGGTATGAGTTTCCTTAATTGGTGATTGAGGATGACATCACACACGTCATAAGTTAATGGCCAAGTGATTGGTTAACACCACCCACAGAAGGGGAAGAGACAATGCAGAAAGGCCCTAGTGGGACAAAACTAGATACTTCAAGTACATAGACTAGCAATAAAAAGACCAAGAAGAAGCCCAAGAAAGTCACATTTGAGACTGACATGGATGTTGATAAGGAAGTAGAGCGAGAAACCAAGAAGGACAACTAGGAGGCTAGGGGTAAAGAAAAGGGTGGCGACGTCCTGTTTGATGACCTAGAAAATCCGACCTCCCCTCACATTTTCAAGAGGCGACACAAACTCGATGTAAGAGGAGCGCGAAAGAAGATGAAATTTGATATCTCAGCTGGATCAGACTCGATGGTCCTCACATAGGGGGACTTCGACGAGATCGATCACATAATGCGACATGTCACTGAGGACATTTGGGTAAATATTTAAGACCAATACAGGATCGTATTAACAAAGGCCCAAAAGGGCCTAAAGGAATTGCAAGTGTAGACTAGTGTGGTTCAAGCGAGCGTAGACCAGGCTAGCGCAGCTCAAGCGAGCGGGGCACAAGGGAGCATAAGAAAAGAAAGCCCAGAATTGGTAGTCACCCTTGAGCTTTGGGCTCTATACATACCTACAGAATATTTTCATTTTGATACTGCCAAAGATTGAACACATGCACTGAACTGGAAGAACACGTTTTTAAATCTTGTTATACTTCCCATTCAAACATTGCACAATTTCCACTAGGGATTTACAGAGGAATTGAATATCCACGAGCAGCAAGCCTTGCTAGTCATCAAGGATGTCAAGAAAGATAGAAATCGGATGGTCGATGAAATGCAACAGGTTGTGCAGGACCGAGCAGAGGCGACTGCACATAGGTAGGGATTGGAGGAAACCATCACTAAAGCTTACATCGAGATGCCTAACCTCTAGATTCAGGCCGGGGCAGTGCTGGAAGAAAAGGTTGAGAAGCTCGTTATGGAGGTCAAAGACTCCAAGGCAAAAGTGGACAAGGTAAATATCAAGCTTCAGATGCAGATCATTGAACTTCGGATGGAATTACAGCGAGCTACACCACCAGAGGTCTGGGAGCAGCGCGAGGTAGACATAAAAGCTTCTATGGATAGTATTGAAACCATATTCAAGGACTGCAACCAGATATTTGATGATGTTATGTAAATATGGGCCTCATTACAGGAGGACCCCCATGTGTAGAAATCAAAGAAAAGCAACAACAGTTTGATCAAATCAAGGTGACAATGCAGACTTTACCACCCGTGCAATGGGTTTTTCATCTCCAAGAGGGAAAGTTTTTTCAAATCCAGATCGACGAGCTACAGTGGAAGGAACAAATTATCTCCGCCTGAACACAACCTTGGGAAGAAGAAGCTAATCATCTATAGCAGACAGTGGATAGTAAGATGAATATGTTAAGGAACTCATGCACAGACATTTTGCAAAAGACAGTAGGGCCAGCCACGGAGAAGCTGGTGGATGAGGTACACGAGGCCAAGAAGTAGTGCACTGAGAAAATTCATTCATTGAAGGATGCATTAAGCAACATCAAATCAAAGACTCGGGGCGCACTAGCTCAGTGACTCAGGACGAATCACATCTTTGTGTTGGGGGCCTGTTGGGTAGTGTACCCCTCGGCCTAAGTTTTTTTCAAAGATCCACATTTTGAGGAGAAGAGTGCACTTCACATAGATGTTTAAGAGTCGAAGGGGCTTTGGAGTGGGGTCAAAGTCTCTTATTTTTTAAAAGGGTGGGATTTTTTGAATATTTTGAGCTCCTCCCATGGTTTTTAGACCATGGTATTGTAAAAGGAAAAGCTATATAAAGAGTTATCTTAGTGAGTTAAGGACATCGATATGCAATTCCTATGAATGAATTGAGTCTGTAATTGCATTATTTTTCTATGTTTTGGGAAAAGGGGAAGGCTCATGCAGCTGTGTGCTATAGAGACCTTGGTAAGTGTGTAGCTATGTGTGCAAACCCCTACAACAATGTGCGCAGGGTGAGAAGGATTGTATTTGAAGGATCTTACTTAATAAAGAATGACTTGAACATAGATCTGTGTATTTCCTATGTATTTTTGATGTTTTATGTTTTTATAAGTTATCTGTGTTGGATTATGGTTTTCTGTATATTATCTATGTTATTGCATCACGAAGGTTATATTATTGTTTTATATGATGAATAATGAATGTTAAGATAGAAAGGTGAAGTGCGCAAGATAGACAAAGAGATTTTTTGAACAATGTATGTATACATAGCATACTAATTTGACGAAGCTCTGAATAAGCCTTAAGTGAGGATAAGCACTAAAGCCACACTCCATAGTCCCTCTAGATGCAGAAACATGGTTCTAGCATCCCTTAATATTGTCTCAAGTGAGACTTCGATCTGGCAGTAGATCGTTGCCGAAAGGGCCGGTAATAGAGGGTTTTGTTGGTAGCACAACTACTCTAAACCTGAGTCTAGACCCCCTCAAGCCAACACCATGATATCAAAAACTTGGCTTAAATTTAATTTCCCCAATTACATCAAAAGAAAATATTAAATCAACCTTTACCAATTACCTACAAATTTTGACGCAATGACCAATCTTCACATTGTCATGATAAATCTTGTTAAATCAACCCTTACCAATTGTTGGATTTTTACACTCACCTCGTTGGAAATCAATCACGTGGACTAACCGTCACTCTAGGATCCATCCTTGGACCACTCAAAAGGTAATGATAATGGTTTGGAATTTTACTAATGCTTGCGGGTTTTGGTGTAATGGAAAACCTCAACATGGTATGAGAGCCTTTTCCGAGGTTCGATTCCCAGATTTGTGTTTGAGGGAGGGTGTTGGATTTTCACACTCACCTCATTGGGAATTGATCACATGGACTAACCGCCACTCTGAAATCCACCCTAGGACCGCTCAAAAGATAATGATAATGGTTTGGAAATTAATGTGTGAGTGTTTTAGTGTAATAGAAAACCTCAACACCAATTACTTACAAATTTTGAGATACTGACCAACCTTTACATTATCATGATAAAGTTTCTTTTATAAGATCGATTAGTACTATATAGTCGATATTACAGCTCAATGTTTAAATTTTGGTGGGATCATCTATTAATGAAAAACAAAAACATAGCAATAACTTGTAATTCCATAGATGGCAACTTAGAGAAGCCCACGGGATTGGAAATTATACTAAACTTGGAATTGGTAATTGTATTAGATTCACAAATAAAAATTGTATTCCGTGTGTTTGGAACCTTAGACCTTCTCATATAAAATTCCACCTTCATTGAATTGCTCTTTTTTTAATTAAAAACATTAGAGGAGAAAAAGCATTCCGTTCCCAAATCCACGCCGTATTGTAACGGCCGTGTTGCCATCTCGAATCTAACGAGTTGTGCAAGTGCTGAAAGTGATGTTTGACCAGCTTTATTTAATACATTCCTCCAAAGCTACCTAGCACAAGGTAGCCATCAATCCTTATTTTCACAAACACATTGTCGGAGATACTTTGCAATCATGCAAAAATTAATAATGACAAGTTATATAATAGCGTAGTCTAACACATTGTCGGGAGATATTTTCAATCATGCAAAAATTAGTAATGACACATTATATAACAACATAGTTGTCAAATTTGTTTAGGAAAATAACAAAAAAAAATGCTAGATTTTTATAAAATTTGGCAAAAATTTTGAGAAATTTAAATTAGAGTTGTTAAGTTTTGAGATTTTTAATATTTCAAAATTTTTTGATGTAGCTGAATCTATTGCCACTATTCAAAATAAGATTGGCACACTCTTACTATCATATATTAATAGTAAAAATCAAGTGCTAGAGTGTTTGCAGTGAACAAATTTACCACTTCATTCAAAACTTTATTGTCTTCTTCATCAATCTTGACATTTGTGAGTCATATTGAAGAAAAAAAAAAACGAAACAAAACAACTCAAACTCATATGTTCATGGTTTCACCAATTATACACGTCACTTTGAAGCTTTGGTTTCTTCACTGTAGTGTTAGTATTCATGCCACTTCAATTCGTAGCTTAGAATCTCAAATATCTCAAATTATTGCTTGAGTAGATTTCATTTGAAATCCGACTAAATGGCTTTCCTTTGAAGGGGAAAAGTAATGGAATTCCTTTAAAGATGAAAGGTTCATATTTTTACTTTACTTTTCATGGTTTTCGAAAAATACCTCATGTTTTAAATATTTTTAAATATTATAAGTATTTTGTGAAATATTTTTAAATATTATAAGTATTTTGTGAAATTATGTGAAAGTTGATATATATATATATGTGAAGGTGTTTCGCAAATTTTGAATTTATTATATATATCTAAAATAAACTTTGAGTTTACATGGGTTTGTGGTGTAATATGGTTTTTTTCGGAAGTTGTTTATAAGTGTGAACTTTTTTGATATTGGGTTTTACTTTTGTATTTAATAACTAAATGGTTTGATCTTTATTTGTTTTTAGTCTAATATAATATGATTTCAAGTTTTTAGTGTATTTTTCTCAAATATCATTCTCTTTTAGACCAATCTCTTTTTAGGATAGCTAATTTCGTTGCCATGTAGTTGTCCTATCCCATATAGAAATCTATTTTGAGTATATAAAAACCTTTTTAGATCATGAACCAATTATGGAGGTAACCCATGGAAGCCCCTACTCCCCATTAATGGATCTAATCTAATTTGGACTTTTTCTTCCTTTCCTACAAGCCATGCTAGCCAATTTCCAACCAGTGGAAATAATGTAATGATCAATTTCCGTATATTCAAGGCATTTTCAAGTCCCTTAATAGGTTTTCTTACCTAATCTTCCATATTCAGATATTTGTACTTGTCCTTGATAATGTGAACCCACAACCTAGAACTTTTATGTAGTCACTAGATACATTCTTTTTAGCTAGTGGCTGAGAGAAAATCAAGATATTCTTTACCCCCCATCCTCCTTGAACCTTTGGTATTATTATTTTTTTCCAAGAAATTGAAAACACATTTTTTTCTCCTAGCTCCTATGACGAAATAAACATGTAACATAGACAGTCTAATACTTTCCAATAATTCTTTTGGGTATCCATGTGAGTGACACCTAATAAATTGGAATGGCGTTTAGAACTACTTTCACCAAAACCAATTAAACCCCTCTAGGTAGCCATTGATTACACTAAGTATTTACTTTTCTCTCCATCTTTGCCATCAACCATTGCTAGTCCCTTTTCTAATACATATTATCTTTTAATTGAAATTTCAAATATTTCAAGCCAATATCTAATTTAGCCACATTGAAGGGTATTAGTTGGTTGGTAAAGTTTTTTTTTTCTCCTAGAGATACCTAAGAAGGTTATCAAATGATTTTCTTGCGTTTATATTCATCTTTTAGGTGTGATAAAAATGCTAAAAATGTTAATGATTTTTTTAGCCTCTCAACCATTCTTCTAGACAATTCATAAAATATAAGGAGATCATCAACAAAGCAAAGGTGGATGACATAACAAGAGCTCTCAACATTTATCCCTTTAAAGATTCCATTCATGTTGACCTCTTTTAGCGATCCACTCATATCTTTTACAACTATAAGGAAAAGGAGGGGGGTGATGGTAACCCGTGTGTAAATCCTGTTTTTGGCCTAAATAAAGGAGACATTGCACCATTTATAAGAATAGAAAAATAGACATAGTTGACACAATTTATTACCAAATAAATGAAAAGAGCACAAAAACTCTGATGAATAAGGATTACCCTTATATAAAGCCAACATACCTTGTAATACTCTTTAGATAAATCCACTTTCATAACCACACCTTTTAAGTTTCGTAAATTAATATAATGTAATGCTTCTTGTGCAACCATATTGACTTATGATTTTTCCTTCCCTCCAAATGTCCAATTTTTTTAGTAGATATTTGTTGAGATTGGAACCCTTTCAACCTTCTAGTAATAATATTTGATATGATTTTATAGATGTGATCATATAGTCATGTTGGTTGGAAATTTTCAAATTTAATTATATTATTTTTTTTGGGAATGATGGCTAAGGATATTTTGTTGAAATATACCAAAGTTTTCTATTGGTCATTGATGACTCAACCGCTCTCCTTAAATCCTCTTTAATAGAATCATAATACCGTAATAAGAATTTCATTAGTAGCCCATATAGACTTTAAATTTTATCCTTTTGAAATCTTTGAATTATTATAAGTAGCTAATTCTTACCTACAACTTCCTTCATAAGTGCTCAATTTTCTTATGGGTTAGTGAAGATGGTGCTCAAATTTCTTATGGGTTAGTGAATATGGAGAATTGGGCAATTTAATTACCTTGATTAGTGTAGCTTGGTTCTCAAACTTAAATAGATATTGGAAGTTATTAACATCTCATGCTACCATATCAGTAAAATTTGTTCCACATTATCCATCTTGCTTCTTAGTCTTCTATATAGATTTTATGTTTTTTCTACAAATGGCATATTTGTGAAAAACCTTTGTGTTTTCATCACTACCTTGTGTTATACAACCTTGCTTGTTGCGCCGAGAGGCGCATTCTACAGCCCAGTATGACCCTGCTGATGTGTAAGTATGTCTGAAGCCAAAATAAATAAATAAATAAATAAAATTTAAACAATAAAATATAAATAATGCCCGCTTAAACAATAAATTACATAACCATATAAATAAACAATTAAAATTTTGAAATAAATTTAAACAATATAAATTTAAAATATGAATAGGCTTACAAACAATCAAGAAAATATATATATGGTAAATAAATAAAAAATATAAAGTGGCTCAAAAAAGAGGTTTTATTTAGGTGAATCCTATGGGCCAAATACCATGGGACGAATTTTTATTAATACCATGGGACAAATATCGTGGGCCAAATACCATATTTATAAAAGAGCTATGGTAAATAAAGAAATATAAAAGAGGTATAAAGAGGTAAGATAAATAAACAAAAATGTATCAAATATGATTATAAATCAACATCTCATTATATATGAAGTCTATGGCCCAAACACCATGGACCAAATTATTATTAATACCATGCAAAAATAATATTGTTAACCCTAACATTAATATTATTAAATTTAATAACTTTGGATTAATACAATATGAAATTTGATATATTATAATAGATATTAATATATCATGATATATATATTAACTATAGATATATATGGGAGGAAAGAACAAATAAATATGATAGAGGTGGAGAAATAGGGGGAGTGACAAGGGAGAGATGGAGATAAACTGAAGGAGAGGGGAGAGGAGGAATGAAGAGAGAGAGAGAGAGAGAGGAGTGAGAGAGGTAGAGAAGGGTAACAGGGGGGGATACATAAATATGGAGGTGGGAGAGAGATAAGGAGATAGGGAGGGAGAAGGAGAGAGTATTGGAGAGAGAGAGAGAGAGAGAGAGAGAGAGAGAGAGAGAGATAAGGGGGAAGGGAGAGGGAGGTAGGAGAGAAAGGGAGAGAAAGGAAGGATGAGAGGAGGAGGACAGAGGGAGGGATAGAGATATGGATTTGGAGTGGGGGAGAGGGAGGGAAGAAGAAAGAAATATAGAGTGAGAATTTGAGAGAGAGGGAGTGACAAGGGAGAGATGGAGAGAGTGTGTGTATGTTTATGGGTGAGATAAAGAGACATAGGAGTGATGAAGAGAAGGGGGGGAAAAGGAGAGAAAAGGAGAAAGGGAAGGATATAGTAACATATTTGGAGAGAGATATAGAGTGATGCAGGAAGAGAGAGGATTGGAGGATGGAGAGAGAGAGAGAGAGAGAGAGAGAGAGAGAGAGAGAGAGAGAGAGAGAGAGGCACATAGAGGGAGGTGGGAGATAGAGAGAGAGAGGACTTGAGATAGAGGAAGAGAGCGATGGGGGAAGAGAGAGGATCAGGGGGAGGAGGGGAGAGGGAGAGAGTGATGGGGGTAAGAGAGAGGGAGGTAGAAGAGAAAGGGAGATAGAGGAAGGAAAAGAGAGGGGATGGTGAAAGAGAGGAGAAGAGAGGGAAGGATAAAGAGATGGAGTTGAGGGGGAGAGAGGGATGGATAGAGAAATGGAGTTGGATGGGAAGAGAAGGAGGAAGAAGAAAACATAGAGAGTGAGTAGTGGAGGAGAGAGAGGGAGTGAAACAAGATAGATGGAGAGAGAGGTGTATGTTTGGCGGTGAGATAAAGAGACAAACAAGGAGAGATGAAGAGAAGGAGGAGATATGGAGGGGAGAGAGAGGGAAGTATAAATACATAGAGAGTGAAATGTGGAGAGAGAGAGAGAGGGAGTGATAAGGAAGATGGAGAGAGAATAGAAGGAGGGAGAGGGAGAGGAGGGGAGGGGTTAATATTAGATAGATTGAGAAAAAGAGTGTATGTTTTGTGTCGATACAAATAGAAAAAGGAGATAGAGATATAGATGGAAAGTGAAGAGAAAAGAAGAGATATATGGAGACAAGGAGGTAGGGGCAAATATATTTGCCTAAATTTATAGATATGGGGTGAGAGTGTGTGTGTGTGTTTCTACGGATGTGATAAAGAGACAAAGAAGCAAAGATTGAGGAGATATAGATATATATGAAGGGGGGAGATAGTAATAATACTTTATGTGTATGCATTGATTTTAGTGTAGATGGTGATTTCTAATCCTATATGATTGTTTGCACTATATGCAGTGATTTTAGTGTAGATGTTGATTTCTAATGATATTTGATTACTTGCACTAGATGCATTGTTTTCAATGTAAATGATTTCTAACCCTATTTGATTTATTTCATTAAATGCATTGATTTCAGTGTAGATGGTGATTTCTAATCCTATTTTATTGCTTGCACTAGATGCATTAATTTCAATGTAGATGTTGATTTCTAATTATATTTGATTTTTTGCACTAGATGCATTGATTCAACGTAGATGATTTCTAATCCTATCTGATTGATTGAACTAAAAGTATTTATTTCAGTGTAGATGGTGCTTTCTAGTTCTATTTGATTTCTTGCACTAGATGCACTGATTTCATTGTAGATGTTATTTTTTAATCCTATTTTCCTACTTGCACTAGATTCATTGATTTGAGTGTAGATGTTGAGAGAGAGAGAGAGAGAGAAGGGGGAAGGGAGAGGGAGGTAGCAGAGAAAGGGAGAGAGAGGAAGGATGAGAGGAGGAGGAGAGAGGGAGGGATAGAGATATGGATTTGGAGGGGGAGAGAGGGAGGGAAGAAGAAAAGCATATAGAGTGAGAATTTGAGAGAGAGGGAGTGACAAGGGAGAGATGGAGAGAGAGTGTGTATGTCTATGGCTGAGATAAAGATACATAGGAGTGATGGAGACAAGGGGGGGGGGGGGAGAAGGAGAGAGAAGTAGAAAGGGATGGATATAGTAACATAGTTAGAGAAAGAGATAGAGTGATGGGGGAAGAGAGAGGATTAGAGGGCAGAAAGAGAGAGAGAGAGAGGCACATAGAGGGAGGTGGGAGATAAACGAGGAGAGAGGACTTGAGATATAGGAAGAGAGTAATGGGGGAAGAGAGAGGGTCGTAGGGGGGAGAGAGAGGGAGAGAGTGATGGGGGAAGAGAGAGGGAGGTAGAAGAGAAAGGGAGAGAGAGGAAGGAAAATAGAGGGGACTTGAAAGAGAGGAGGAGAGAGGGAGGGATAAAGAGATGGAGTTGGAGGGGGAGAGAGGGATGGATAGAGAGATGGAGCTGGATGGGGAGAGAGGGAGGGAAGAAAAAACACATAGAGATTTAGTAGTGGAGAGAGAGAGGGAGTGACAAGGGAGAGATGAAGAGAGAGTTTTCATGTTTGGTGGTGAGATAAAGAGACAAACAAGGAGAGCTGAAGAGGAGGGAGAGACGGAGGGGGAGAGAGAGGGAGGTAATAATAAAGACATAGAGAGTGAAAGGTGGAGAGAGAGAGAGGGAGTGATAATGAAGATGGAGAGAGGGGGAGAGAGGATAGAAGGAGGAGGGGGGGGGGGGGGGAGGAGGAGGGGCAAATAGATAGGTGGACTGGAGAAAGAGAGTGTATGTTTTGGGGTTGATATAAATTGATCCGAATTTTGGGGGAAAGCCCTCAAGATCTAAAAAATTGAAATGGATCTGACAAGATCTGAAAAATTAGAATCCCAGAAAAAAGAGAGAACACACAGCAAATAAAACCACAAAGAAACTTGTTTTTATTAAAACAAAGAATAAATGTAGAAACTACATTGTGGTGGACAATCTGTCCTTTTAGAAAATACGACTTGTTACTTATAGCCTTTTTTTGTTACAATACCATAGGTAAATTCCATGGTTGGGTAAATACCATGGGTGGATCTCACTTACAATACCATGGGTGAATGAATACCATGGGTGGATGCTTATTTACAATACCATAGGTAAATTCCATGGTTGGGTAAATACCATGGGTGGATCTCACTTACAATACCATGGGTGAATGAATACCATGGGTGGATGCCATTTTCCATTTGGATCATTCCTCCCTCCTTAAGAAGCAATGGTCCCCATTGCGTGAAGTTCCCTCCTTAGAAGCCTTTGTTGAATATGAAGAGCCACTGAAGAGAAGGGTTTTGTGTAGTTAACCCATTGTTGTATGTGTATTATATTCCTTTCCACGACTAAGTTTGGTTCCTTAATTTCCACTAAGTAGTCTCTGCGCCCATGGTTTTGTACATGGTTTTGGGGTTCGATGGTTTTCGGCCCCTGGTATTTTGTAGATCCGGTCAAGGGAACTACGGTTATGTTCTAATCCAGGGTTAATGGATTGGGGTTTATGTATGCTTCGGCATGTATATATATGTGTTGTAACACTAAAAGGAATATAATGAAAAATCAAGATAGTCGTCCTGATTTGGGATCTAGGGGAAAATCTCTGTGTATATATGTTTTATGTTTTATGCTCTCGCTATTTTTTACTTTCTTTCGTTATAAGATCTGTGTGTAGATAATTTCGTCTGTGTTAAAACCTACATCCGCATCGTAGTTGTTTCGGCTCAAGGGGACGCCTTTGTCAAGGGGACGCCTTATTGTTGAGGGTGGAGGGTTTTTTTGCCTCTGCACGTGGTAGACCCCGTATAAAGGGGAGACTCTACGGATCGATTATTGCGTGAGTGCCATCATGGCGAGTGGCAGAAAGATAGAGATCGAGAAATTTAATGGTCAGAGTTTTGAGTTGTGGAAGCTCAAGATGGAGGATCTGCTCGTGGATAAAGATCAGTGGATCGCGGTAGATCCAGGTACTAAACCAACGGTAATGTCAGATGAAGACTGGAAGAAACCGGATCGGAAGGCTAAGAGCACAATAAGGTTGTGTGTCTTAGATTCAGTATTGTTGAATGTATCCGGGGAAGCTACGGCGAAGAATTTGTGGGAAAAACTTGGGACTTTGTACCAATCTAAGTCTCTGGTGAATAAGTTGTTCCTGCTGAAAAAGCTGTATAACCTGAGGATGAAGGATGGAGACTCGGTGACAAAGCATTTGAACGCCTTCAATACCGTGGTAAGTCAGCTGTCGTCTGTTGATATTAAAATCTCAGATGAAGATAAGTGCATCAGTTTGTTGTGCTCTCTACCAGACTCATGGGACAGTCTGGTTATTGCAATAGGTAGCAATACAACTACCTTGAACTTTGATGATATTGTCTCAGCCTTGCTGTCGGAGGAAATGAGACGGAGAAATATGGAGGGTCAGAATGGAGATGCCTTATCTATATGAGGAAGGTCCCAGAACAGAAACAAGAATAAGGTTTCGAGTGGGAGATCTAAATCTAGAGGGAGATCTAAATCTCCTGGAAAGTTTGTAAAGGTGTGCTGGAAATGCGAAAAGGAAGGGCACTACAAAAAGGAATGCAGATCTAAAGCTCCTGAGAAAGGAAAGGGATCTGATGAAGCTCCTTCTGCAGAGGAAAAAACCACCTCGGATGAAGGTGGGGATGTGTATTTGGCTTCTTCTTCAAATACACATGTAGACCATGAGTCATGGTTGATTGACTCAGGTGCATCCTTTCACTTCACTCCCCATAGGGAGTGGTTTTGCGAGTATGAGAAATATGATGGTGGTGATGTATTCCTAGGGGATGATAGGAAGGCCAGAATCATCGGACGTGGAAAGGTCAAGCTGAAGCTGCAAGGTGGAAGGATTAGAACACTTCCTGGTGTTCTGCATATTCCTGCATTGGCCAGAAATCTGATTTCTGTAAGCAAGATGGATGATGCAGGTGTAAAAACATTGTTCGAGAAAGATGC
>JAXQQM020079703.1:0-15482 GCA_034641835.2 Pinus albicaulis | reverse complement strand
GCATGGTTTTTTAGAATGAGGGTACGAGAGTGATAGTCCCTCTAGACCTTGCAGAAGGAGAGCAGTATACCGAACCAGTGCATGAAGGAGACGACGTAGATCATATTTATAAACTCACCGCCCGGGATGAGGATTGGATTAATCCTACAGCTAATGGTGTGCTTTTTTGGGAGAAAGACAATTAATGCCTCTCTGACTCCGATGGGGAGATATAAAATTGGCAGAATTGGTTACATGACGTATCTGCGCTGCAATGTCTCAGGATCACGAAAATCTTCCATTGTATCTCCTCAAAGGTAAGAGAACAGCTCTACGTTGATGCTTCTGGTAGTATTAAGGATTTTTTGCGAACATTCAAAGTTGAAGTTCCAAGGGAGCGAAGAATGTGGGCACTTAACCTAGCCATGAGTGCAACCCCTGCCCAGTGGTGGGAAACTCATAAGGGGACATTCTAGGATTGGGAGGAATGACATGAAATTATGATTCTATGGTTCGAATCCCCAGTTCATCTACGCATGGAGACTTTCCTTGGCTAAGGAGACCCGCGCAAGCAGGTGGCCACATGGATGGAGGAATGGAGTGAAAGGACCATGGATGAATGGGTCCACCTATTTATTCATGCCTTGGGGCCAATTCCTACTTCATGGTATCTGGACGCAGAACTACATTAGCGTACCTGCCACTGGGAAACCATGAAGGATGATTTCGTGGGGACATTTGGGTTGATAGGCGGAACTGAGGCATTAGATGAAGCTTTACAAGACATTGATGTTTTGGTATTTGATGAATCGTGCCCTGGTATGAAGTATGGGGCACCGGCCTGGGATACGCAGATGTAGGATATTGTCAACTACCATAATCTATCGATGAAGGAATGCGATGAAGACCCACGAAATATCACTATCTTGGAATCAGAGGGAGAACGTGCAATTTTTGGACCTCCGTTGTAGACCGTTGATGTGACTAAGCCTCTTAAGCTAAGGGAAGTCAACATTGGAACAAAAGAGCAACCTAAGCTAGTGGATTACTGGGATGATGATACCGTTGGGAAAGTCGCAAAACACCTCATAGAATACCAGGTTCTGTTTCCTATGAAATTCTCAGAACTCAAAGGGATTACTAGGGACCTAGGGGTGATGCACATCACTTTAAAACCAGATGTGCGCCCCATTAAGCAGTGCCCTTTTCGATTGAACCCCAAGTATAAGAAGAAATTCAGGGAAGAACTTGAAAAAATGATAGCCGCAAGTATCATCGAACCAATAGAACAGTCTGATTGGGTAATCCCTATGGTGGTCCAGGAGAAAAAGACCAAAGGAGAAATAAGAATCTGTGTTGACCTACGCAAACTGAAGGATGTCTGCGTTCGCGATCCCTTCCCTACGCCATTTTTCTGATGAAATTCTTGATAGCGTGGGAGGGCAGGAAGCGTATTCATTCACTGACGGGTTCTCGGGCTACCATCAGATCAGGATCGCACCTGAAGAACGCAACAAAACTAGGTTCGCCACTGAATGGGGATCCTTCCAGTACACTGTTGTTGTTGTGGATTAGTCACATGGGTGTATGAAATCACACCAGCTTAGAGAGTGTGGTCTCCTCTCTAAACTATTGGTAACAGGCAGAAAGTGGGGGAGCTCAAAAGCATAAAACTTAATGGAAATAGTATGTTGAAGTATGCTCTGGTTAAACTAAAACTAAAAAACACAAATATACAGAAGCTATATAGAGAGTTCCAAACGATAATAATGCAAATGATGGCTCGATGGCCTCTTCTTATTAAACGTTCGAAATGGAGAAGAAATTTTACCCACTTGCCAAAGGACCCCTAGGCAATGTCTCTAGGTCCCAATGCAAGGATGTTGCCTTCCAAGCTCTGCCTATGATGTAGTCGCTCTCTCTCTCTACTGTGGTGGACTAAGATGTTGGGTGGCCAACTATCGAGTCCTCTTTAGCTCCAGCTTCGGGTCACACATAATGTTGGTGTTGCTTGGGCAACTTTGGCTAGCATAACACTGTGATCACCCTTTCTTCATCTCTTGGTGGGCTTATATAGGTGAGCTTAAAATCCTCCTTCCCTCCCTTGGTACATGATGGATGGTGACCCAAGGGAGAGGTGTGATTTCATTGTGTGCTCAAATATTCTTTTGTGTGCTCACATAATGTCTAAGGAGGCGCTGGTGGCTATCCTTAGGCGGCTTTCACTTAAGGAGTAACTGTCCTTTGCTTGGTGTGGTCCCAGAAAGTGATTTTTTTCCATTTCCAGGAATGCGCGCTTATCGGGCAAAAAGGCGCACAGAAGGCGCTCTTCTCAAAGGATAGAGCATGCATTTGAGAATTTATGACTAGTTCAAATCTGATTTTCTCAAAACCTTAGATATTTTAAATACTTCTTGATTCCATAATGTATTCCTATCATGTAAATCCTTGGGCTTGACATTAATTGATGTCGTCTTCTACTGTACAATTTTCCAGTGTTAATAGTTGCCCCCTAATGTGTGAGGTCTAGGAAGAACTGTATAGCCGAAATACATTATAGTTTCTTTTTTGTATCGTACGCAGAGAGAGAGAGAGAGGTCTACGTGTATTTTGGGATTGACAACACCTTGCACTGTTTCCGAGATAACCATGGCCTAAGGGACCCCCTGCAAGCAGACAAAATATACAACATATTTACAAAATTTCAACGAGACGGGCATGTCCCATGCTTGTGATGCTATGGCTAGTTAAACAAAATTGACAGATACATGTGTTGTCTGTGCCACTACTGTGGTAGTGATGCTGGTGGTTGTTGACAACAATTGTTGACGCCCTCAAGGGCGTTTCTTCTTTGACGATAGGTGGAATGTGGTACCCATATGTGTAATCTTGGTATGGTATATCATTGCGCAATGTACACATATGTACTGGCTGGGACGTTCCCGTGTAAGCATTGTTGTCAGAGATGCTTATGGAGGCACAGGTCTTCGACGGATCTGATCAAAGTGCAATGGTTGTAAGGTACGATACCATCGTGACATGAAAGATTTTGTTGCGGTCAAATGTCAGGAGGATCGATGACATCTGTCAACAATGATGTCTCCCACAGTTCCACCCAAGGATACCCCTTTGCATGGGGAGGGTTTATCCAAGGTACCGCTTCCTTTTTGGAAAAGAGGTGTTGAGGTCGACAAAAAGGAAGCCTTAAAAGAACCATGGGTTGCTAACCTGAGGGGTTGGGGACCGAGATATGATGGGTTTAACATAGGCATTTTGGTGAGAGGTGACTGAAAATTAATAATGGGGATTCAGTGACCCGAGGTCAAAGTATACTTAAGCAGTTTGGCAGTAGTCATATTTATTTCTGAAGGGAAAATTCCCTGGAGTCGGTAGGACCTCCAGGGCAGGTAGAACCGGCTATGAATGTCGGGATGGTGCATGCATGGGGTCAGTGAAAAACTTCGACCAAGGGGAATGAGGGACTTCTTCCATGAGATAAAAGGTGAAATATGACGGCGAAGTGGCGAAGGGCATCATTTGCGGTCTTTGTACACTTAACAAAAGAATAAAATAATGGGGTTTGGTTTGTACAAAATACAGAGACAGGTACTCCAAAACATTAAAGAGGGTCGCTCAGTGAAGTTGTGAGGATGGTGTTTTGCTGGGGGTAGGGGTCCCATTGGTTGGTCTCATGTGCGGGGTTGATGAAGCGGAAGATATCACAGATGGGATTAGGCTGATGGAGGTATGCGGGCCAAATGTGATGCGCGGAGTGTTACACTAAAAATTGTCACCTTGACATTCTGCTGACTGTATGATCTCATTAAACACTCATACATGCCTCCTTTGCAAGTCTTACAACCTTTGTTCCTCATTCCAAGCCCTAAAAATGGAGGAAAAACCCTTAAAACTCAAAAAGCCTTGGGTACGCAGGTAACATGAAGCCTTCATGCATTTTTAGCTAGGGTACGCAGGTAATGTGAAGAGAAACTGCGTTCTAGAACGCATTTTTCCAGTGTAATGCCTGCGGTACCCCTGTAAAGTAAAAAAAGCGCGAAATTAAACTGAAAAAGTTGAATTTTGGTCAATTCTAGAAGGTTCTGGATGAGATTTTTTGGGGATGAGTACGCTTTAGTAAGGTGCATGTATCCCACACCTTAAGGAACTAATCCTTTGATGTGAGGAGCCTATCCCTTTGAAGGAGGATTCTATCCCTTTAAAGGTGGAATCCTAACCTCCTCATCTGCTCTATAAAAGGAGGCATTGGGTAGCCTCAAAGGGTTGACAAGAAGATTGGTTAACAAGTTTTTGGAGATTGAGAATTGGAATTCAAGCTTTATATGTGATTGAATTGAAGTGTTGTTGAGATTTAGACTTCTTTCTGTTGAGCTTTTGAGAGGAAAGATCACATACCTCTATGTGCTCCTGAAAGAAGAGTGCAAGACTTATCAAAGTAGAGGAGATTCCTGCTTCGGACCCCGGGAAGGCCTTTCGAACATCAAGGCTAAGGTTGTAAGGTTCTTCTGTTATTTTTAAGATTAATACAATCAAGTTCTATTTTTCTCAATAAATTGTCGTTCGATTGTTTATTTCAATAAGCTGTCGTTTGATCATTTATTTCATAGATTCCTTGATCACTATGATAGGTATGTTTTATGATTATTTGTTATACAGGTGCTATTTAATATTTTCTTGTTTGTGATTGCAGGTTGGAAAAATACGACACTTTATTGTGACAAAAGAGCTCTTGTTGCGACGAAGGATTATTGATACGACGGAAGCACTATGACCGCAAATAAGCATTTGGATCTAAGGTAGGATTAACACCTTCATAGCATTTATTTGTAAAAAAAATATATCTAGAGAAAGACAAACTTAGTTGTTCGTTTGTTGCTAGATTGTCTTCTGACACTAGGGAGATCGGTCTTGTCCACAAGAACGATTTATCCGGCCAACAAATTGGCGACTCCACTGGGGAAAGAACTTGTTGTTTTGGTTCTCTTTTATTTTGATTTGATGAAAAGTTTTTCCTGGTTTTTAATTGATGGATATCTGCCTGGGTAGCTTAGGTTTTCTCTGTTTTTGAAAATTTCGAAATCTTTTATGTTTTTCTCTAAGTTTTCAGGTGACCGCACTTTGTCTTCACACACAGTGCAGGCATCTCCGCACTTTCCTTAAGTAACCAGTGCGGGACCGCACCTGTTACTTCTAGGACTTGCGGACCTTGTTAAAAGTATTGAAAAACTTCATATTTTTTTTTTCAGTTTAGTTTAGATTTAATTTAGGATTCTTAGCATCTACCTAGAACTGTATTTTTCTGTCAAAAATCTCTTGTTTCTGAATTTCTTTCAGCAATTCTTCATCTCATCATCTCCATTAAGTTAATTGGGTGTTTTGAGTCTCTTTTTTGAGAAATTCTTAATTTGATTTCCTTTGGTGATTACTTGGAGGTTTGTCTCAGTCTTTTCACAATTTTCCATCTTTTTGCTTTTGTTTTTGTGTATGAGTGTTAATCGCCTTTGAGTGTTTTTTGATCTTTGGAAATCTCACCCGATTTTCTTGACTTCCACTTGATTGGTTCTTAGATTACATTAGAATCATCTTGTGTTTGAGAATTCTCTTGCATAGATCACATTTGCATAATTAAAATTCTCATTTTCAGAATATGAATGAAAAATGTGCATAGATTACATTTGCATACTTTTCAAGTGAATTGTGCATAGATTACAATTGCATAGTTTACATTCTGAAAAATCAATTGTAGATTTAGATCAGTTTTCTTTGATTTGAATTTAGATGTTTTTATGTTTGTTTTAAAAAAAAAAAATATTGTTTTGGGATTGATTTGCATTAGTTTTTCTTGATAAAATTAGTGCATTAGAGAATTTGTTATATTTTCTCTTATTTATCAATCTTTGCATTGTTGGAAGTGGATGGAAACTCTCTCCTTACTTTAGGTAGGATTCATCGAATTGAAAAGATTACATTATCATATTCAATTGCATTCAGTTTTGGTTCGGGTCATAACACCATTGGTTTCATATCCATTTACCTTTTGAGTAATAACAGCCTAAATAACACAGCGCTTAATTAAAATTCATCTAGTAATTTTTACATTTTTAGGGCTCTTTCCACCAATATAGCTTAGGCTAGTGTCTTGGAATAGGTTTTAGTTAACTCTCCAAGACAATAAAACAAACAAGTAGTCAATCTTGCGGTAGGAAAAATTCCAATTGTTGCATGTATGCTCTGGGAAGCTCCTCCTAAAGGAGTCAAGCACGAGATCATATCTGAACCAGTGAGGTAATCAATCCTTCCTCATTGGGAACGATAGAAGATATACATGTATTAAAAACGGTAAACCTCGGATAGACCATTGTCGAGGAGCCAGGGGTCACTTGTCGGTAAACCTTGGATTCTTTCAAGGAGCCTTCAAGGGGATTGAGCTTTGTTACTCTGCCCTTGCGTGTGTGTCAGATCGTAGACTGTTCCCCCAGGTATATTTGTTTCAGTTGGTAACCTTAGTGACCATAATCTTTAGGATTCTTCCTTAAGGTGACGGTGGAGGGAAGATCCCACTGTACCTGGAGCAGACGTCGACTAGACTCACTTGGACTCTCTGGGGGGTTCTCTTCACTTGAGATGGTTTTGTGAAGAAACTTGTGCCAGTCTGTTTCATTAAGTAGGTTGTCGGGGTAACTGTTCCAACCGCCCTTTCTGTATTAAATTCTACGATGTTGGATTTCATCACCAACTAGTGTTTTTAGTACGGGAAGTTACTGTTTGTGTGTGGTTTGACTACTAGATTTGATAGTGCGTGTTAATTTGTTTGTTTTTACTTTTAGAGACCATAGGTGTGAATTGTGAATTTTAATTGTTAGGTGTGAATTGTTAATTGTTAATTGTTAATTTTAGTTTTTAATTTGTTAATAAAATTCACTGAAGTTGAATAGAATGGCAACTGTTCCGGAATTTACCAACCAAGGAACCCCTCTTAATGAGAATCCTAGTACTTTTCCTTGCTTTGGAAATGTTGGTCCTCCTTATATGGCTACTTTATCATTAACTGGATTTACAATAGGTTTAACGATATGGTTATTTCTTCAATTCAAAGTAACTCAATACTCCAATTGTACCACCTTCCAAATGCTTCACCTCCACAGAGTTCACCATCTCAACATCACCAACCTTCTGTTGACCCTTTACCTTCTTCGCCTAATATTTCTTCCTCCATTTCTTCCTCTTCGCTTGGTAAAAGCGTTGACGCTAGTAACCAGGTAACTAAGAAGAAGAAGAAAGGGAAGAAGAAGAATAAGAAGCAAGGTAAGAAAGAAGTCAACCAACCAACCATGGATGTAGGTGTTAGTTGTGTTGAGGAAACCTCCAACATGCATCGTAAACCCAAATACCCTTGCAAGCTTTGTAAGGGTGACCACTTCCTGATCAATTGTCCTGGTATTCCTAAGATCTTGGAAGTATGGTCAGAAAAATCTCATCAACTTTTCGTCGATCCATCAACCAGTGATAGTCAGGTTCCTAGGAAAAAGGGTAAAGTTAGGTTTCCTTGTAAGTTATGCAAAGGGAGTCATCAAACTCACATTTGCCCTCACATGGATGAAGCCTCAAAGTTGTTGGAAAACCTTACTGTTCCACAGCAAGAATTTCCAACTGGTTACCGTAAACTTTCCCCCAACCTACCGTCAACTGACGGAGTGATTGATCTAATTTCAAGTACAGTCGATCCCACTCTTCCATTGGAGAGTGAAACCCATATCACTCAGGTTGATGATCCATTAGTTGATCAAGTGGTCGATTCGATTTCACATTCGATCGATCCCATTCTCCCTGTAGAGAATGAACTTCATACCGCTCAGGTTCTTCTTGTTACATCAGATTCTTCTATGCCAGGGAGCATTTCACCTGTTTCTACAGAACCCCCTCCAAGTACTGAGGTCTTTTCCTTTGATTGGAATAGACTGACAGAACCTCGTCTTCCTTCCTCTATCCCTTTCCAAATCATTGTGAAGTTTGGTGGTAGGGACATACACCGCACACAGGTAGATGAAGGTGCTTCTGTTAGTATTTTATCCTCAACTGCTTGGAAAGCTTTGGGTTCCCCTTAGCTTGTGCCTATTACGTAGAATCTGAAAGCTTTTAACAGAACCATTAGTGAACCTTTAGGTATCCTTCCTAAGTTTTCTATTACTTTGGAAGGTAAAACTGTCTGTATTGATCTTATGGTAGTTCGAGGTCCCTTGGATTTCAATTTACTCCTTGGGCGAGACTATGTTTATGCAATGAAAGCTGTCGTATCGACACTCTTTCACGTGATGTCTTTCCCTCACAATGGCAATATTGTGACTATAGACCAGCTTTCGTTCCCTAGTCTTGATTCGACTACCAATAATCCGACATCCCTGAATGTTCCTGATTCTAAAGTGGTATCTACCCCGCCACGGGTTAATTATGTGGCAACTAGTCCCATGTTTTCAGTTACCGATGTAAGCGAGCCTCTCACTGTAAGCTCGTCTTCTTTTGACTTTGATCCGGTAATTGACATGGAAAACTCTATGGGATTATTTGAACGTGATGTTCTTATCCCTTTTGAGTCCCTTGACATGTGTTCCTTCCAGAGAATTTTTCTTCCTTCTGATGAAGACCTCTTGGAAGCCATGATCAAGGTCAGTCCATTGACATGTGTTTCTTCCAGTTGGAAACAATGAATCAGTGTGTATGAGGATAGTTCCTGTTACTGAGTCAACCTCATTAAAAAATGAATCAGTTAGTCGAGAGCATAGTTCCTTTTCTTGTGTCAAGCTCGTTTAAAAAATGAAACAAGCTTTGATGAGGATAGTTCCTGTTACTGAGTCAACCTCATTAAAAAATGAATCAGTGAGTCCGAGGAGAGTTCCTTGTACTGTGTCAACCTCATTAAAAAATGAATCAATGAGAGTGAGGAGAATTCCTTGTACTGTGTCAACCTCGTTAAAAAATGAATCAGTAAGTGAGGAGAGTTCCTTGTACTGTGTCAACCTCGTTAAAAAATGAATCAGTGAGTGAGGATAGTTCCTTGTACTGTGTCAACCTCGTTAAAAAATGAATCAATTGGTCAGAGGATGGTTCCTGTTACTGAGTCAACCTCGTTAAAAAAATGAATCAGGGTATGAGGATAGTTCTTTTCCTGTGTCAACCTCGTTAAAAAAAAAATGAATCAGTTGGTTAGAGGATAGTTCCTGTTACTGAGTCAACCTCATTAAAAAATGAATTAGGTATGAGGACAGTTCTTTTCCTGTGTCAACCTCATAAAAAAATGAATCAGTAGGTTATGTAGGTAGGTTAGAAATAAGTAGTTTCTGAGGATAGTTCCTTTTACTGTGTCAACCTCATTAAAAAATGAAACACGTTGCCATGAGCATAGTTCTTTTCTTGTGTCGAGCTCGTTAAAAAATGAAACAAATCCTCCCCTAATTGAGTCGAGTATTTGAATAAACCTCGTAAATGTTAGGTCATATATATAGGTTAGTTTTTAGGTTGGGTCTTTCATATGATCTCGTAAATGAACCTTCATTCCATCCAGCTATTTATTACTAGTGTACTTAGTTGAATGAAATGAAGCTGGGGGGGCATGCACTCTAGCAGTTACGCTTAGGGGGCATCAAGCATAGTTTTCTCTCTGTTTCAAGCTTGTGTTAAAATGAAACCACTCTGAAGCACAGTTTACTATGTTTCAAGCTTTTGTAAAAATGAAACCTATCTTGAGTCAATTTTGGTTATTTTCAAGACTCGTTAAACTCATGAAAATCCCGAGATCATTTTGCTATTTTTCATTCTCGTAAAACATATAAAAATGCCGAGTTCTTTCCGTCTTTTCCTGCTCGTAAATTAAATTGAAAGTCGGCCACAGGAGTACATTTTTATCCCTTTTTCGAACTCGTTAAAACTTACGAAAAAGTGAAAACCATGAGTATATTTTTATCCCTTTTTCGAACTCGTTAAAACTTACCGAAAAAGCGAAACCTTGGAGTTCTCTTTTAAGCCCTTTTCAGACTCTCTAAATATGAAAAGATTGCCGAGCACTTGATTATTCGAACTCGTTAAAGTAAATGAATGATCGTCCCTTCAGTATAAGTTTACCCCTTTTCCGGACTGAAATGGACTATTTACGAAAAAGGTATACGCTGACTAATTACGGTCAATAGAGTTCTCTCCCGCATTATTTTATCCTTTTTCGGGCTCGAGAGACTAAATTTACGAAAAAGTACACCCATGGAGTTTTCTTAAGTTTTTTCTTCTGACTCCCTAAAATTGAAAAACACCGAGTTTCTCCTATACTGGACTCGTTAAAATTTAACAATAAAGGACCTGTTCAATTTTAAATAGGAACGAACCACTCCTTCTTAGGGTTCGAATCTTAAACTAAGTTGGACTCATCCGAAGGATGAGCTTATAAACAAACAAATGTTATCCTCCTCAAGCTTGTCAAAAATAAAGAGGTACTTGCCAGAAATGGTGGGGGAAAAGAGAGAAAAACGAACCTATTTGTTACATTTTGATTATTCAGAAAACCAGTTAACCACTCTTGAACACGACACTTTTTTGTTCACCTGGGTTCGGAAAATCCTTTGCCTAACAGTTAATCAAACCATATTGAAAGTCTTCAACCGGTTTCTCGGTATTAGCTTTGGGTCAATTTTCACCAAGCCATCTGCAGTGTCGTTATGTGTTCAAGAGGACAGTTCAAATAAACCATTCATCTGCAAAATATCTGTCATCCATTTTGACCATCCCTGAGTCAGTCCTTGCCAATATATTTCTTCAAAACTTGATCTATGATTTCGTGTTGTGGGCTTGCCTACAACGGATCACTTTCTATCGACGACAGCTCATTATCTAGGAAGTTGATCTAGAAATCGTCAGTACCTTGGAATCTGCATGCCTTAATGGCAGGTTTCTCGCCTTCGACGACAGGTTGCATCATTGACCTTCGATCGAATGATTCCGTGAGATGTTCGACTTCAGCTCATTCATTCACATTTCATGGATTGTACTGAGTACTTTGAGAGCCATTGACATTATTGGTGGTTTCTCTCACACTTGTTAACAGTTCGCATCATTGACTGGTAATCAAGTGGTTTCTACCATGTTCGACTTCAACACATTTATTCACATGGATAGAATCGTACTAGTTCGAGATGCGGAAATCAAGACCCTGGATCTAGTTTCCACCATCCAGGCTGCGAGGAATTTTGTTATTATACAGTGGACTATTTATAAACAGATGGTTGCGTCCATGCTGTGTCGACATATGTCTATACTGTTATGTATTCAAAATCATTCCTGTATCAGAACAATTTAAGTTAGTTCTAGTTAGTTTTGATCTGAGTATTGGAATGCCTACCTCAGTGATGATATGATTACATATATATATTTTTCATTGAATGTTTTTACAGGTTCCGACTAAGGTGTCCACAAGATGATCCTTGAAATGATAAAGTACTTCACTCTTCATATATGACAGACTTCATCTTCATCTATTCCAGACTTCGCACTTTAGGGGGCAATCTGTTACACTAAAAATGTCACCTTGACATTCTGCTGACTGTATGAGCTCATTAAACACTCATACTTACCTCCTTTGCAAGTCTTACAACCTTTGTTCCTCATTCCATGCCATAAAACTGGAGAAAAAACCCTAAAAAGCTCAAAAAACCTTGGGTACGCAGTTAATATGAAGCCTACCTGCGTTTTTAGCTAGGGTACGCAGGTAATGTGAAGATAAACTGTGTTCTAGAACGCATTTTTCCAGTGTAATGCCTGCGGTACCCCTGTAAAGTCAAAAAAGCGCGAAATTAAACCAAAAAAGTTGAATTTTGGTCAATTCTAGAAGGTTCTGGATGAGATTTTTTGGGGATGAGTACGCTTTAGTAAGGTGCATGTATCCCACACCTTAAGGAACTAATCCCTTGATGTGAGGAGCCTTTCCCTTTGAAGGAGGATTCTATCCCTTTAAAGGTGGAATCCTAACCTCCTCATCTGCTCTATAAAAGGAGGCATTGGGTAGCCTCAAAGGTTAAGTTTTTTGGAGAAGATTTTTGAGCTGAAGTGCTGTTGAGATTTAGATTTCCTTCTGCTGAGCTTTTGAGAGGAAAGATCACATACCTCTTTATGCTTCTGGAGAAAGAGTGCAAGACTTATCAAAGTAGAGGAGATTCCTGCTTCGGACCCCGGGAAGGCCTTTCGAACATCAAGGCTAAGGTTGTAAGGTTCTTCTGTATATTTTAAGATTAATACAATCAAGTTCTTTTTTTCTCAATAAATTGTCGTTCGATTGTTTAATTCAATAAGCTGTCGTTTGATCGTTTATTTCATAGATTCCTTGATCACTATGATAGGTATGTTTTATGATTATTTGTTATACAGGTGCTATTGATATTTTCTTGTTTGTGATTGCAGATCAATGAAAGATGATACCTTCTTGTGACAAAAGGGCCCTTGTTGCGACGAAGGATTATTGATGCAACGGAAGCAGTGCGACCGCAAATAAGCATTTGGATCTAAGGTAGGATCGACACCTTCATAGCATTTAATTGTAAAACGAATATATCTAGAGAAAGACAAACTTAGTTGTTCGTTTGTTGCTAGATTGTCTTCTGACACTAGGGAGATCGGTCTTGTTCGCAAGAACGATTTATCCGGCCAACACACACATCCCTATTCATTTCTGGAGGTTGATGCACCTAAGAAGGTGATTGGATTGCGCAGTGGAAGCATGGACAAATTTGTTCATTCATATATGCAGTCACCTGTTGATGATGATGTCTCATTGCATGGAGACATTTTTCCGAGGAGACCACTGGATCAGCAGAGGAGGATGGATGCTTCATTAGTTGAGGCACCACTCAGTGATTTCAGAGGAGTGGGAACCTTGGGAGAGCTTGATACAGCACTGGGAGTCTGGGGTAGACTCAAGGAGAGAGAGAGAGCATTCTCTCAACATCAGCATCACCCACTTCCATTTCAGATTTTACGTTGTGGTAGAAGCAGCAGGGGAAGGATAGCAGCCTTCCAACTTACATATTTGGCATAGGATATTTCAGAGAGGAGGATGACCATATGACATATGCTCTTCATAAGAGATCATCAACACTGTCACTATGGAGCATAGATCCATATTGGAACTCCCAGCTGTTGGTGGAGTATTCCAAGGATCTTCATAGTTTTATGATATTGGATGACCAGTTGCATGAGGAAGGATATTCAGTCATAGATGGGGTCATCTTCTATCATGGTAGGATCTTCTTTCCTAGAGCTTCCAAGCTCAAGGAGAAGTTGCTACAAGAAGCTCAGGAGGATTTCCTTTTCAGTCCCACTTGTTCTATGAGAGCATACCACACCATCATGGAGGGGTATTTTTGGATGGGCTTTGAGGAGGAGATATATCAGCATATGAGTAGATTCATGGACCAGATGGAGATGGAGGAGAGACATAACTCTTTGGAGGAGTTAGAAAAGCCACCTCTTTCCACTTTGAGGATGAGAGGAGACTCATTTATGAGCCACTCCATTTGTATGAACAAAGAGTATGGTAAGGGTATTCATTTTTGTTGACATGAGCATTTATATGATGTATGTATATGTCCCTTAACCATATATCTGCAGGATATTGCTCCAAGGAGGAGAAACCTTTATTTTGAGCTTCATGGTCTAGCTGAGACCATAAGCATGGTTGATGGCCATCCCCTAGGAGGACATGGGGAAAAGGCATATTATGGAGGACATGTTCATTGTACACTCTTACATCATTCACTTCCTCCATACTTATGAGGAGATTGGCAAGAGAAATTGTTTCGGTATAAGACCATTTTATCTCGTCTCTATCTCATTAATTGAGGATCAAGTCGTTGGTTGAACCTCAGACCATTGTCCTTCACATTTGTTGCATATGGCAGCAAGCATGATTCTCATATTTTCTCCCTATTGTTCTATTGTTGCTGTCTTTATGAGGAGCATGCTTGGGAGGAAGACACATTGGATGGATGTGTCCTTTGAGGGAGAAATTCCTCACATTTTCTACACTACATGTTCTAAGGGGAACATGAGATATATGGTCACTTTAAAAACACATATGTTTCCTTATGGGGTGAGCCATATGAGGGAGGAGATGTCATATGTTGATGAATTCCAACTCATCATATATGGAGATACTTGGGCCAGCATTATTTGCGGCATTGGAGGAGAGATCCTTGGGGATCTAGTCTTGACATTGCCACTTGAGGGCAAGTATTTTGCATCCCAGGATCAAAAATTTCTCTACACTTATCATAAGTGGAGAGATGGACAGCGTGGGGTAGGCTACATAGTCTACCATTTGCATATTTTCATCCCACCTACTTTCAGGATAGCGTTGAGAGATTGCAAAAAGTACTATGAGCTTAGTGGAAAGAAGTCTCCTTCACTAAGTGGGCCTCTGTTGACTAGGCGCAAAGTCCATTTTTAGACATGCTCATCATATTCTATGAGTTGCAGGATGCTATTTGTGGATAGTTGGTCAAGTTGGAAAAATAGATGGACTTCTATTTTTATACATATTGGGCCGAATCTATTTTTAGATTTCTAGTCTAAAAATAGATATGTCGAATATTATTAGCTCTTAATAATATTTGGACTATAAACATTATCTTATTCTCTTGGAGCACTTTAGTTAAGTGCACAGATGTGGCACAGGAGCTGACAGAAGGAATTACGCTATTCCTGAGGGTTAAGTGGAGTTATTGCATGGAGACTTAAATTAGAACTCATGTGACAGAGTTTGGTGGAGTTGTAGAAGTAGTTGGTGGAGTTGTGTTCAGTTTAACTGAGTTAAACATAGTTGAGCTAGTTGTATCTAGTCTAACTGATTGATACACTAGTGAGAGTGGTGTGAATTAATTATTAATTAATTCACTAATTATAAACTCATTAATCAACTAAAGAATACATCAATTAACTTCAATGCATGGACAGTTTCAGTGGAGACCAGTGAAGAGGTAGGTGAAAAAGCAGTGTGACTATCAGTTGTGACTATAATGGTGCATGAGTTTGCACCACACATTGATGGATATGCCAATGACAATTGCGCAGTACAAGCCAGGTGGTTTGAAGTTCATTATGAGCCATTCTTTAGCAGTGATTGCGCAGTAGAGGCAGGCTATCAGGTGGCAGAGATTGGAGCATGTGATTTGCTAGATCGGGCTTGATTAGTGTGTAGAAATTGGATATTGTACTGAGAGCTTGTGAGGAGCTTTGTATGATGATTGTTACATGATCTCTATGAAATATAATATACAGATAGTTGGGGGTTTTCAGCTTTAATCTTTCCCATAAAATATTGTGTTCATATGTGTGATTGTTTATGGTTTTAATGTGCGCATGAAATTTTTTTTATTTCCGCAATTAATGATCAATGGTAGAAGAGATTTTGTGTTGTGCATGAAGTTAAAATAGTGTGTGATCAGGAGAATCTT